>PISW01016958.1:0-11593 GCA_004023785.1 Mungos mungo
GGCCCCTGATCAGGCTTCGGAGAGAAAACAGGCAGCCAAGGGACTGGTGGGTTGTGGACACCTTGTCGCAGAGCAGTCAAGAGACCCCGCTTTGCCACGTCCTAGCTGGCTGAACCTCAGCAAGTGACTCAGCCCTCCTGTGCCTCAATTTACCCATCCCTGAAACTCAGGTGGGAGGAGCGCCCGCCTATGTGGCAGGCAACGGGCATAACCCACGGCACGGAGCACACGCAAGGATTCAAAATGCAAACCACTGCTGCCTGTGCTGGGACCTTTCATGTTTGGGCCCATGGCCCCACTGGGCAGCCCTGAGATCTCGGGCAGGGGCCGTGGCCCACGTGGCCACTGTGTCCTCCTCTGATACGGGCACCCTCAGCTCTTCACGCAGTGCCCGGCCCTGGGCAGCAGCTTGTCCTGTAAACAGGAGCAGTGGCTCTTAGCAATATGGGCCGGCCACTATCCCAGGGGCCACCCCACTGCTGAGGAGGACCAGTGACTCCCCCCACCCCAGTAGGTCCCCCTGATCAGACCCAGCCAGGGGCATCTGGCCCAAACGCCACCGGGTGCTCAGGGGACAGAAGGCAGGAGGCAGCCTGACGCCAGACAGGGGTGGGTCACCCTCAGGGCCGTGAACCGAAGCAGCCACCAGGACAGGGAACCGTGGGCCACGCCGCCCACCCGCCCAAGCTCTGTTTTTGTGGTTTACAGCTTTCTTTTCACCCAACAAGCAGGATTAAACAGATCGAAAATGTAAATCATCCAATCAGCGAGAAACCACAAAATGCAGATGTTACTAGGGACAGCCAGCCCTCCTTGAACCCTTGCCAGGCCCCAGACCCCGTGCCGAGTGAGCTGTGTGTATCGTCAGCTCCCGTAGCTCTCACAACACCGCCGTGTGGCAAACGCGACACTTGTCGCTATTGAACTGAAGGGAAACTGAGGAGCCGACCTAAGGTCGCGTAGCTGCCGGGTGGTGAAGTCCGTGTTTGAACCTGGACCCTCCTACCGCCACCCACACTCCTCAGTGGCTTGAGCACTGGTCACGTGGCCTGGACACAGCTCTTTCCCACCTTGAACTTCAAGGTTCTCTAGAGGTGTCTCCCCTGGGGGTACACGGAATACCAGCCCTGGCTGCCCCCCACCCAGGGCAGACACCGGGGGTGGCTTAAACCTGAGCCCCATTCTCTCCCTCCTCCCAGGTGTTCGTTACAATGCAGAAAAGAAGAAGGTCGGCAATTATTACACAACGCCAATCTACAGGTAGGGGCGTCTGGCCGGTGTCTCAGGGACGAGCGGCAGGGTGAGGGGGCTACAAAGGAGTCTGAGTAGGAGGGCAGCCATTCCCTGGTGGCCATTCGCTGCCGTCCTTTCCTGGAAGCTGTCCTGGTCTGTCAACCAGGGCAAATCCCTCCGCCTAGAACCCTCCATGGCTCCCACCTTCCTCAAACTAAAAAAAAAGCCCGAGTCCTCCCCATAGCACCCAAGGCCTTGAATCTTCCGCCCGGTCCCCTGGGCATCCTCCCCTCCTTCCACTCTCCCTCTGAGTTCCCTCGCACACCCCAGAAAGGCCCCCACCTCACTGCTCCTGGAATGCTCTTCCCCAGACATCTGCAAGGCCCCCTCTCCTTCCTCGGGTTTCTGCTCCAGCGCCACCTCTCAGAGAGGCCTTTTCCGAAGCCGCTCTCACCCCCGACACTGGTGGCCTCCCCCGGGAGGGTTGTTAAACCCGTGAACGGACGGGTGAACAAACTCCAGACGGAAGCTCTGCCTCCCTCACGGCCGTGACCCCAGACACAGAGCTCGGTGGCAGCAGGTGCTCAGTGGGCACTTGCTGAACGATGCGCACGAATGGAAGGAAGCAGGCAAGGGGAGACGGGCGCCGCCTCGGTGCCCTGACTTCCGCTCTCTGCCCACCCAGGTTCCGGATGAAATGCCACCTGTGTGTCAACTACATCGAGATGCAGACGGACCCCGCCAACTGCGACTACGTGATCGTGAGTGGCGCCCAGCGCAAGGAGGAGCGCTGGGACATGGAGGACAACGAGCAGGTGCTGACGACAGGTGAGCACGGCGGGGGTGGGGGGCGGGGGCCCCGAGGCCAGCCCGGAGCCCGAGCCTGAAGGCCCTGGCGCATCCTCGCCGCTGCAGAGCAGGAGAAGAAGCAGAAGCTGGAGACGGACGCCATGTTCCGCCTGGAGCACGGCGAGGCCGACCGGAGCACTCTCCGGAAGGCCCTCCCCACCCTCAGCCACATCCAGGAGGCCCAGAGCGCCTGGAAGGATGACTTCGCCCTGAACAGCATGCTGCGGAAAAGGTTCCGGGTGAGCGGGGCTCCTGCCCGGGCTCGGGGCCGCGCACGGGCGGGGAGAGTGCAGGTGCGGCCCTCGGCCCAGCACATCACAGCTACAGGCGCATCCTTTAGCCCTCTGAGCCTCAGTTTCCCCACGTGACCACGTCTCCCGCCTCAGGGCACCCACGGGAAGCCCAGTGGCTGTTATTAACCAGGAGCCCCTTCCGGGGAGCCCGGCTCTGCCTTCCGCACGCTGTCCGAGGGAAGGGAAGCGTCGATCTGGGGCGCAGGGGGGAGGCCCGGGGTGCCACGGTCCGGCGGGGCCCTGGCCTGCTACGCAGCTGCTAACACGCGTCTCGAGGGTCCATCAGCCGTCCCAGAACGGAGTCCCCAAGCTGTCAACCCATGCCCGCATAATTGCCAAAATCCCTCTGCCGCACCCCGGGGTAAAGAACGTTGAAAAAGGGAAAGTCGCTTACAAGGAAGTGTGGTAGTGCATGTTTTCAGGGTGCGAACCCCCCCGGGCGAGCCGCCTGCGCTTGCGTACGGAAGCGCCCAGGGTACAGGTGCCAAAGCCGGACCCCCGTCCCCACTGGGCACAGTCCTCGCTCAAGGCTTGCTTGCGTCACCCACTTGCCGGGTGACTCGCATGCCCTGGGCACCGCGGGAGGCCCTTGCCTCAGATGAGCTTGAAGAGGAGGAAGTCTCGAGGTGGGCAGGGAAGAGGCAGGTCTTTGACGGCCACCGTACCTCTCCCCCACCCGGTCCGCCACCACACAGGAAAAGAAAAAAGCCATTCAGGAGGAAGAGGAGAGGGACCAGGCGCTGCAGGCGAAGGCGAGCCTGGCCATCCCGCTGGTGCCGGAGACGGAGGACGACCGCCGGCTGGCCGCCCTGCTCAAGTTCCACACCCTGGACTGTGCGTGGGGGGCCCCGGGGGTGAGGGGGCCGGGTGGGCGGAGATGGGGGTCCCCCAGCCGTGAGCAGTCCCCAGGGCAGAGGGCAGCTTTGGACCTCCTTCCCTCTCTTCCCTCCCGACCCCCAGCCTACGAAGACAAGCAGAAACTCAAGCGGACGGAGATCATCAGCCGCTCCTGGTTCCCCTCTGCCCCGGGCCCCAGCCCTGGCGGCAGCAAAGCCGGCAGCAAAGCCGGCAGCGTCCTGAAGAGGCTGGCCCAGAACCGTAGATGCACGACCATCAGCTCCCCCATCAGCATAGGGGACCTGGGCATCGTGCGGCGGCGGTCCCGAGACGTCCCCGAGAGCCCCCAGCAGGCCGCAGAGACCCCCCAGCCTGGGGAGCCGCGGGTGCCAGCGCCAAACGCCCAGGACAGGCCCGCATTCCCCCAAGACTGCTCTCCCCAGATCCCTGAGACCTCCACGAGCAGCGGGCCCCAGGGGCAGGAGGGGACGCAGCAGGACAGACCCCAGCCCCCACCAGGCACCTCTCAGGAGGCAGCCGCCTCCCAGGACCCACCACACCCGTGCACCCTCAGCTCCTCCCTGGTGGCCGATTACTCCGACTCAGAGAGCGAGTGAGCAGTTCCACGGACCAGACCTGCTCCAGAGGCCACAACGCACCCAGGAGGCCCCTCCCGGGCGGCAGCCCTGCTTGTGCCCCTGCCCTCGGAGAGCCCAGCCGCTGCCCCTCCCGAGGCCTCGCCTTCCTGCAGCAGCGGAGTTATTTATTTGGTCCTGGAGACAGTGTTTGTGCCTTGTGGGACGACGTCCCAACATTAAAGCCCTGCTTCTTTGTCCCTGCCTCGGGTTTCTAGATGGGCCCAGGGGCTGCCTTCCCCACCCAGCAGCCCCCCTGCTAAGCTTGGCAGGGACCCTCATCAGCCAGTGTGATGCTGGCTGCCACAGCCACGGTCCCCACCCAGCGTGAGGTGAAGTTTCAGTGTGGTCGCTCAGGTTGGTCCGCAATCAGCGGACTTCCTAGAGGAGGCAGTACAGTCTGAGAGTGAAAGGGGGACCAGGCAGCAGGAGCCGCACAGTTGGGGCTGGGAACATAGAAGGTGCCTGAAGCAGCCGAGCCCGGAGCATGCAGGTGTGGGGTTTTCGTTATTCCCTGCCACGGTGCAGCTTTTGAAGGAAACAGGTAAACTGAACAGAAAATAGCTCAGAAACAGCATGGCATCCACCCGGAAACTCCACCTGCCCCCTGCCCCCACACCGTGGAGAAGGAAGGTCAGTTACCGAGTCCGGAGGAGGTGCGGTGAACCGGGCGCTAACCTATCCCCTGGGCACAGCTGTGAGCCGGGCACACAGTGCTCTCGGAGCCCAGGTTCGGGCCCGATTTGTATTTCGCCCGTTGGGGCATGGTGGCCCCAGTGGCCGCCCCCACGCCACCAGCCTTTGCTCCCTGCAGGGAAGGGAAGGTTTCGGGGTAACAGTAAGAGCCCCCTTAGTCTTGGAAATACCCACTTGGGGCCTTTATTTGAGAACACCTTCAGCAGTCGCCGTGGCTGGAGGAATCAGGCCCCTAAGGGCGCCCACCTGGGATTTGGGGGATCATGCTATGAACCCTCAACTCTGATCAGCCGAACGATAAGACAACAGGGCCCGGGACCCTGGAGGTGACCCGCAAACGGTGCTATCTGTGGTTTCCAGGAGGCAGCGAGCTGCCCAAACTTCGCCCCGGGGGCCGGGTGGGATCCGCCGCCCCGACTGCCGGCTGCGCGGGATGGCAGTGCGCACGCGCGTCCTTCCGGAGGGGGCGGTGCGGGTCCCGCCCACTCCAGACGCGGTCTGTGGCCGCGTGTGCGCTGGGAGGCTCCCGGGGCTGCTGGAGCGGCGTGCGCGCGGCGGCGCCCCCATGGCCTTGGAGGCGATTCGCTACTCCCGGGGCTCGCTGGAGATCCTCGACCAGCTGCTGCTGCCCCAGCGCAGCTGCTACGAGGCGGTGGGCTCCGTGCGCCAGGCCTGGGAGGCTATCCGCGCCATGAAGGTGGGGCCGCGCGGCGGAGCGACGGGGCCGGGGTGGGAGGGGGGCGGCCCCACCTGACGCCCCGATCCCCCACCACCCCTGCTCCAGGTGCGCGGCGCCCCAGCCATCGCGCTGGTGGGCTGCCTGAGTCTCGCCGTGGAGCTGCAGGCGGGCGCGGGGGGACCGGGACTCGCCGCACTGGTGGCTTTCGTGCGCGACGCGCTGAGCTTCCTGGTCACCGCCAGGCCCACCGCCGTCAACCTGGCCCGCGCCGCCAGCCACCTGGCCGACGCCGCAGCCTTGGAGGCCGAGCGCGAGGGCGCCACGGAGGAGGCGGTCCGGGAGAGGTAGGGGGGAGGCCTTGTGCCAAACACTGCTCTGCGTGGAGGCGGTTAACTCCTTTTTCGCACAGCGACCCATTTTACATATAAGAATACTGAGACCCGGCCTGTCAGTCCAAGGTCCTTGCACTCAGGGTTCCCCAGAGCATGCCCAGCCCCATCTGCCTTGGAGGTCGCTTTCGGAGCCACTGCATTTTCCTAGTTTTTGCTTTTGAGGAATTTTGCGTCCTGGCTTGATCCCTTCCCTGCCTTTTTGTTCCTCCACTCTTCTCTGTTGCAGTCCGCGCAGTTACTCTGCATGTTGCCTGACACTAGCAAGCTTACTCCTGTCTCAGGGCCTTTGCACACGCCGCCTCTGTAGGTCAGGTATCCACAGAGCTTACTCTATCAGGTTTCAGGTTTCTGCCCCCCCATGTAACACAGCTCATCCCCCCCTCCCCCCCCAATGCTCTCTGTCCCCGACTCTGCCTTCTTCTCCTTCACTGACTGCTTACCACCTGCCTGCCCCACCCTGGTGTGAACTCCACAGGGCAGAGATTTTTGTGCTGTGCTCTCCAGCTCACATGACGGACTCGGTAAACATGCATCGTGTGAGCAAGCAGTGTGACAGGTTGTGGTGGCAGAAGAGTGCGGGCCCCACGGGCTTCTACCTCCCAGTGTTGGGCGGGGCAGAGGGGCTAGCCTGGTCCCCAGGCCTGGTGGCTGGTGCTGACGGCCCCTTGTTGGCCCCAGAGTGATCCGCTGCGCCGAGGACATGCTGGAGAAAGACCTCAGAGACAATCGGAGCATCGGGGACCTGGGAGCCCGCCACCTCCTGGAGCGGGTGGCTCCTGGGGGCGGCAGGGTGACCGTGTTGACCCACTGTAACACCGGCGCGCTGGCCACTGCTGGCTATGGCACGGCCCTGGGTGAGTGGGCTTCCAGGGGGATGAGGACGGGCCCTTTTTGGATGCCGGAGAAAGAAACCCTAGTCACTTGACCCACCAAAAAATGTGAAGATATTTTTTTAAATAATTTAACAATTTTTTTTAATGTTTATTTTTGAGAGAGAGAGCGAGTGGGGGAGGGGCAGAGAGAGAAGGCCGGAGGATCTCTGTGCTGACAGCAGAGAGCCTGATGGGGAGCCGTGAGATCACAACCTGAGCCGAAGTCAGATGCTTACCCGATTGAGCCCCCCAGGTGCCCTGGTGAAGTTATTCTTGTACAGAAGTGCTTAGGTGTTGACTTCAGGTGTGGCTGGATCCAGGCACCGAATAGTGGCATCAGGATCCATCTATCCCTGCCCCCTAAGTTCTGCCCTCCATGGTGGCATCATTCTCATGCTCCACGGGTTAGCAGGGAGGCTGCCAGGGTTCAGATCGTGAGGAAAAGAGCCAGGGGTCCCTATGCTTGGGTGCCAGAAAAGTCTTGTATCTTATCTCAGGGGCTCCAATGCGGTCACTTGCCTATCCAGGCTCAACCAGTCAATAAGCGTGGGCTAGGCCAGGCCTAGAGAATTAGCACAGTGTGAACTCCAAGAGGACCGAGGAGGCAGTGGCCCCCCCCAAAACAACAATTGGGGTAGCTGTGACCAGGAGGTCCTGAGGGGTCAAGGTAGCAGATTCCACTTGACCCTAAATCCTCGGAGATTTCCCTGCCTGCCTGGGTCCTGCCCTTGTGCCTGGGGACTGAGGCCTTGGTGGCAAGACACTCCTTTATTCACTCAGTCAACATCAACTAAGAACCCGAGTGCCCCACCACGCCTGCGTACGTGCATGCCTCTATTCCCTCAGCACTTAGGAAGCACCTGCTGTGCGCCAGGCACAGTTCTAGGCACTAGGGACCCAGCAGTGAAAACAGCAGACACATCCCTGCCCCCAAGGAACAGGAGAGTAGGAAGGCGTGACACAGGCAAGTCCTTAAATGCCTGTGCTGTGTTCGAAGGTGATAAGTACTCAAGAGCCGGGGAGGGGTGGGGGGGTGGCTGTGCGAGATCGGGGAATCCAGGAAGGCCTCCCAGAGGAGGTGTTCTCCAAGCCGGGCCGAGGAAACCAATCGCTGCGGGGGCCTGGGGATGGATGAGGCTGTGCTTCTAACAGCCACTTAGTCCACGTGTCGCTTTCCGTCTCTCCCTGACCTGGTGGCCTGCGCCCTACAGGTGTGATCCGCTCTCTGCACGCCCTGGGCCGTCTGGATCATGCCTTCTGCACGGAGACCCGGCCCTACAACCAGGGAGCCCGGCTGACCGCCTTCGAGCTGACGTACGAGCAGATCCCCGCCACGCTCATCGCCGACAGCGCGGCAGCGGCGGCCATGGCCCGGCGAGGCGTGTCAGGTCGGCGGGCGCGGTGCCCGTGGGCAGGGCTCTGGGCGTCCGGGGCCAGGTCCTGACCGCAGCATCTCGCTCCCCAGCTGTCATCGTAGGAGCCGACCGCGTGGTTGCCAACGGTGACACCGCCAACAAGGTGGGCACCTACCAGCTGGCCATCGCCGCCAGGCACCACGGCATCCCCTTCTACGTGGCCGCCCCCAGCTCCTCGTGCGACCTCCATCTGGAGACAGGCAGGGACATCGTCATCGAGGAGCGCGCGGGGCAGGAGCTGACCGACATCAACGGGGTCAGGATCGCAGCCCCCGGTAAGCTGGCCCCTTCGAGGTGGGCACCACGGCGCCCAGGCACGTCCCTGTAGGCAGGCTGGCCCCTTCGTGGAGCAGGTGGATTTAGGGTATCATTGGCCATCGGGGGTGAAAGCACTTCTTTCCACCCATTTCTTGGAACAGGAGCATCGTGAAGGTCAGATTCAAGGTCAGAATGCACAACTCATGAGTTAAGAGACTTAGGGCAAGTTGTCCATCCTCCATCTCGTTTTCTTCCCTTGAAGGAGAGCTAAGAATCCTGCCCGGCCCAGTGCCTATCAAGAGACAGTGATGCCCGCAGCCTCCCCACACCGCCTGGCCACCAGGAGCAGGGTGCCTGAGTTCTCCCTTCCCCAGGGGCCCCACGTTCTCATCCGTGAGATGAGCTCTGGCTGTGACCCGCCTTACAAACCCCAGGGTGGTCCGCAAATTGACCCATGGGACACAAGGAATGGTGCCTGACCCTTACTTAGTGCCAGTTAGATCATGACAATTGTACGGGGCGCCTGGGAGGCTCGGTCAGTGAAGCGTCCGACTTGGGCTTAGGTCACAATCTTGCAGTTTGTGAATTCAAGCCCCATGTCAGGCTCTCTGCTGTCAGCACAGAACCCAGTTCGGATCCTCTGTCTCCCCCACCCCTGTCCCCTACGTGCCCGTGAGTGCTCGCTCCCGCTCTTAAAAACAAAAATAAACATTAAAAAAGAAAGAACTGAGCCAGAGAAAACAGTTTGCAGCTTGTGTAAATGGCGTTATTGGCTCAACAAATATTTTAGAGTACCCGACCGATGCCAGGTGCTGCGCTAAGTAAGCACCAGGGACACAGGAGTGACGACATCATAAAAGTCGCTGCCCTCATAGAGCCGGCAATCCAGTGGGGGAGACAGACAGCGACACGATAAATAACAAAATCACAGCGTGCGTCAGAGGCGGGCAAGGGCTGAGGAGGGGCACGGGGAGTGTTGGTGCAGGGAGACTTAGGATGGTTAGAGAGGTCGTCGCTGAGAAGGTGACATCTGAGCCAAGACCTGAAGGAGACGAAACAGTCCTGTGTAGATTGGAGACAGACAGGGCTGGCGGTGCAGAGGCCCTCGGTGGGTTCTGGGAGGTTCTGAATGAGATCCTTGGGCGGGCAGAAGTGGGCGAGGCTGTGTAAGCCTCCGAACCTCCCTGGACCATGGCAGCAAAGTTGTACTGAGTGCTAAAGCCCACGCCCGCGTGCACCTGCAGAGGGAATAGCCCCAGATTCTCAAGGATTCTCCAAGTCCAGGATCCACCCCGGGGGAGACCAGACACATCTGCTTGAGAGTTTTCACAGCCACATTCCTGCCTTCTTGCCTCCTCTCTCTCGCCTGCAGGCATTGAGGTTTGGAATCCTGCCTTCGATGTCACCCCACACGACCTCATCACCGGCGGCATCATCACGGAGCTGGGGGTCTTTGCTCCTGAGGAGCTCCGGGCAGCCCTGAGCACCACCGTCTCCTGACGCCGGGCACCCTAGCTGGACCCCACAAGTAACCAAGCTGACTCTCCATCCCCTTAGGTTTTATAATAAACGTACTGATTGAATGTCTTGCCCTGAAACTGACCTTCCCCCAGCCACACTTCTGCCTAGAGCAAGGAGGGCACACGGAGCCTTTGCATGGCTCTTCAGAGCCCTGTAGCTGGGGCCAGTCTGCCCAAGTTCAAAACCCAGCTCAGCCACTTTCTCAGCTGTGACCTTGGCCGAGTCCCGTCACTTCTTCGTGCCTTGGCATTCCCATTTATAAAATGGGGGCAATCCTAGTACTGCCCTCTTAGGTTGCTTCAGGGCCAGAGCTAGGGTGGTGCTTGGAGGTGCAGAATTTGAAACGGACACCAAAAAGCTCAGTCATCAAAGAATAGCTTAACACACAGCTTGACCTTACCTCACCCCTGATATTAGCCCTCATTCCAAGAAAATATTTGCAACAATCTAAGGCACCTGGTCTTCAGGCTGTAGTTTGAGGATTTTAGTTTTATATTAAAATTTTATGTTTAGGGGCGCCTGGGAGGCTCAGTCGGTTGAGTCCAACTCTTGATTTCAGCTCGGGTCATGATCTCATGATTTGTGAGCTCAAGCCCCACGGCTGGCTCTGTGCTGGCGCTGTGGAGCCTGCTTGGGATTCTCCCTCCCTCTCTCTGCCCCTCCCCAGCGCTCTCTAAATAAATAACAACCAAAAAAAAATCTTGCGTTTAAATGTTGAAAATACTATCTATATTGATCCCTGAATTTTAGGCACCTTTGCACCAGTGAGTGTATCACTCCCCTCACCCTAGTTCTACACTGCATTTTATGTACGAAGAACATGAAATTAAGTTACACAAGTTACACAAAACAGCGCTCAGGGAAGTGTTAGCTGGTCATTGTAACATTTGTTTTGCGAAGCGCTGCCTATCAGCTATGTCTGTGGGCATCCGCCTCTTTAATGCCTTGCCCCGTTGCGCCCCGTGAGGCTTTGCGCCCCCACCCCGTCCCCACTGTATCCCATCGTGCCCTGCGTCTTCCGGCTGTGTTTGTTCACAGCCCCGCCTTTTCCGGTGCTTGCCGCATCATGGCGCAGGGGCAGCGCAAGTTCCAGGCGAAGAAGCCGGCGAAAAGCAAGGCAGCGGCGGCGGCCTCCGAGCGGACGCGAGGCCCGAGGAAGGGTGGTGAGGAGCTGTTTAGGGGTACGGGGAGGGGCGAGGTGGGCCCGGGGCTCCCTGGCCTCACACGAGTGCGTCTCTTCCCAGGTCGTGTTATCGCCCCCAAGAAGGCGCGCATCGTGCAGCAGCAAAAGCTCAAGAAGGTGCGTGGGGGCGTGTGAGGAGCCTGGGGGCGGTGATGGGCGGAGGAGGGACCCTGGAGCCGGTGAGGGTGGCGGGGAGCCTGGATGCTGGCGAGGGGCGGAGGATGGAGCCTGGAGCCGGTGGGGGGAGCCTGGAGGCTGGCGAGGGGCGGAGGATGGAGCCAGGAGCCGGTGGGGGGAGCCTGGAGGCCGGCGAGGGGCGGAGGATGGAGCCAGGAGCCGGTGGGGGGAGCCTGGAGGCTGGCGAGGGGCGGAGGATGGAGCCAGGAGCCGGTGGGGGGAGCCTGGAGGCTAGCGAGGGGCGGAGGATGGAGCGTGGAGTATTCATCTCTTAGCACAAGTTTAGACCCCTGTGCGGTGGGCCGGAACATCACACGTTATTCACCGGACCCCGTAGAAGGACCCCGGACTTCCTGCAAGGCCGGACTTGGAGGAAGTGTGAAACTCACGATACATGCTCTTACTATTCTCGTTCTTTAAGAGAACTTGGCGGGGCGGGGTGCAGGTGGCATGGGAAAGTAGAAACCCCAGCTTCGAAGGAAGGCAGTGCGGGTGCGATCGCAGCGCCGTCAACAGCTATTTTTTTGCCCTGAGTCTCTTACCTGTCAAATAG
>PISW01016959.1:0-11587 GCA_004023785.1 Mungos mungo
TATAAATTTGTTTTGTGGTTACCCTCTGGCTTACTTGAAAAATCTTACAGCATCTTATAACAGTCTATTTTATGCTGATAACAACTTACCTTCAATCGCATTTAAAAATTCTACCCTTTTACTCCCTTCCAATACATTTTATGTTTTTGATGTCACGACTTGAATCTTTTAATATTGTGTATCCATTAAAATATTTTGTAACTACAACCATTTTTAACACTGTAATGTAAACCACTTAACTTCAGTATAAACTTTAAAACATATAACCATATTATAGTATCAGAGTGTTCTGAATCTGACTATATACTTACCGTTACTATTATAATATATGATTTCATGGTTTCATGTTAGTAGTTAGTATCCTTTCATTTTAACTTGAGCTGTTTCAGCCTTTTGTTTGTTTTTAGATTCAAGTTAGTCAACATATAGTGCAGCATTGTTTTCAGGAGTAGAATTTAGTGATTCATCACTTATATATAACATCCAGTGCTCATCCCAACAAGTGCCCTCTTTAATACCCATCAGCCCTTTTTTAATAAGGCATGTATAGTGGTGACAAACTCCCTCAGCTTTTTTAGGGAAAGCTTTATGTCACCTTTATTTCTAAAGGAAAAGTTTTCTGGGCAAGTATTCTTGGTCAGCAGTTTCTATGTGACCATGCTGGCACCTTGGTCTTGGACTCTGCAGTTTCTAAAATTGTAAGAAATAAATTTCTGTTATTTATAAGCTACTCAGTTTGTAGTATTTTTTATAGCAGCCCAAATGGACTGAGAAAGTGTCCTTAAGATAATATTTCAATCAAAATAGAATTACTAATTGTTTTTTTTCTTTTTAGTGTCTTTTCCCACCCTATTTCATATATTACATACTTTGGTTTTGTTGACTTCTCCTCTAACCATTTTAATGCACAAATTCGTACATATTTATGTATAGATTTTTTTTAAATGCTCAATAGGATCATAAGTGCACTTGTTCAACATTTCCCCCATGAAACAGGACATGGACATGTGTCCAAACTAGTACATATAATTATGTTTCAGTATTTAAAAAATATTGTAGATAACTGGGTGGTTCTTATAAAGTCAGTTCATTAGAAAAGTTACAAAACTGTACAAGTATTTCTAAAGAAAGATTCCTAGCAGTTCAATGCAATCCTTTTAATCCAAGGAACTGAGATCCAGAAGGCAAAAAATTTATCTAAGGCGATATTCAAACCATGACTGACTCCAGTGATTGTAAAACTTCCATGATACCCTGCTAGCCTTTCAGCTTAGTTAAGAAGGAAGAAAAGACTCTTCCTTAAGTAATGTGATTGACAGATTTCTTGAGAATAATGTTTGAAAGCCTAGTCAATAATTGTCATGCATTTCCATCTAGTCACTCTTTTTCTAAGTATGTTTCTTAAATGTCAGGGACAGTTTTATTGGCAGGATGAACACTTGCAATTTTTTTTTTTTCTAGAATCGAGAATTGAGCCTTTGTGATTTAAGATTTTTTTTTTTTATTCCTCCAAGGCTGTCTATAGATGTGATTTCAGTGCTTTAGTATAACAGCCTATAACATGAGAATATAAGAGAACTCTGAACAATGGGAGACACAATAAGGAAATCAGTACTTTATAGTAGAAATAGGGTTAAATATATAACAGAGTTACAAAAGAAATGTAATGAAATGAATGGCCAGATCTACCTGGAGATTTACGTAATGGGTGATGCCTAAGATTTGGAGAATGAGTAGATATTTATTAAGTGAGAAGTACATAACAGTATGTGAAGGACTTGGTGTTCTGGAAAAAAAAGAAAAGGGTTTAATCAGGTACTTTCTACCCTGGGATTGGCAGGAGTTACAGTGGGAAGTAAACATAAACCAAATCACAGAAGGCCTATCCCCTGTTATAAACTTGGTCTTTCTGCCTCCAATCTTGTGTCAAGTTGCTCTAATTGTCTAGTTGAGAGATGAGAGTCTAAATTATGGAATGAGACATGATATATTTGAGAGATTTAAAGATTGAACAGAGGCCAGCTGAAACTTTTCCAGGGTCCTAGTTCTGTTGAACCTCAAACTAATTGAGAGACAACTGGCAGCCTAGGGATGGGAAACTTGGTAGTTATCCAATTCCTTGTCTGATTCAAATTTTCCTGAATTATTTGAGATCTATACCCAAGATACTTTTTTAGGGGCAACAGAAGGCATTTAAGCAAACTGCTTTTATTTGTGATTCTAAATTTCTTTTCAAGACACAAGACAAAGTGAGAGCAGTCAAAACTTACAAACTACAAACCTAAGGAAGTAGTGAATTAAGAATAGAGTTCAAAAGCTTGAATCTTGGTCATTCCTAATGTAAAAAGTTGTTAGGGATTAAGTGTTGGTACAATTCATTTCCCATACAAAGGCACACAATACATTTTTTTTATTGTGCTATAGCATAGTAAGAGAGATATATTGATTTCCTCTTTTTATGCTTCAAAGGCAAATATTGTAGAGGCACATTAATACTATGCCCACTCCTAAAATTCTCCCCTACTTTCTTTCCTTGCAACTTCACCAGTGTAACAGTTTGTATGTCCATGCCAGAAGACCCCAGGCTAATTTCAATAAAAAATGTCTAAATGAATGACATTCAACTTAGAAACAAAATGGCCCACCATCCTCTGTAAACAGAAAATAAATGTAATGAGAAGATATTAGGCAGTCTACGGAATTATCAGGAGCAGGAAAATCAGTTCTCTAGACAACGATTCAACACAAGAAGGGGCTGAAGACACAGGCATCAGTGCTAGGACCCTATACACTTGGCAATGACTCCATCAATTAATCTTGAGCAAGCAACACCAAGAAACTAGGATACTGGAGAATTTTGACACTTAGCGGATTCACAGTACTCAAGGTCTCATATGCAAGCATTTGATTAACTGAGTCCTGGTCATGTGCCCATGGCCAACTGCCAAGAGGACAAGGGAAAGTTGAATATAACTTTGGACTTGTAGGTGCATAGCAGTAGGCAAGCTCTTAGACACTAAGACTCACATAGGACCCAATAAGGACGAGTTCATGCTGAGTGTATGTTATCTATTATCCCACTAATGCTGCATTAAAAATCATCCGATGGAACCCGAGGGTGTCATGCTAAGTGAAATAAGTCAGGTAGAGAAGGACAGATACCATATGTTTTCACTCATAAGTGTAAGAGGAGAATCTTAACAGAGGACCATGGGGGAGGAGAAGGGGGAAAATAGTTAATGAGAGGGAGGGAAGCAAACAATAGAGACATATATTGAGAACAAACTGAGGGCTAATGGGGGTGGGGGATAGGACAAGGGTGGTGATGGACATGGAGGAGGGCACTTGTGGGAGTGAGCACTGGGTGTTATATGGAAACTAACTTGACAATAAACTATATTAACATAGACATATGAAAAAAAATCATCTGAAACTTGTGGCTCACAAGACTATGGGTCTACTGGGTGATTCTTTGGTCTTGGCTGGGCTCATTCTGGTGGTCAGCTGGCTGTTAGCTAGTCTAAGATGATCTCAACTGGGTTTTCTGGCTCTTGTCTATGTATTTCATCTTCTAGCCAAATTTCGTGGGCAAATACATATGTCTAGTACCTAGGCTTGGAACATTGTCAGTTCTACCACATTTAATTGGGAGAAATCCAGATTCAAGCAATGGGGAAATTATAGTTTCTCCCATGAAAAGGTGGGAGAATCTAACAATGATTCCAAAAATACACTCAACTCTCCACCTCTCGTATCTATACTCGTTTTACTTTTAGCATGAGGAACAAAGTCTCTTTCTTGTCTACCCTTCCACCTAGCCATCTGGCTTCTTCTCCTTTAGCTATTATTAGTAATTATAGGTAAATAAGTATGTGCATTTCCTTTTTTGCACAAATGGTTGCATATTTCACAATTCTGCACTTGATTATTTACACTTCATTTAACTTGAATATTATCTCATATTCATAGGTATATATATCTGTAGCATCAATACCTAAAAGTAGAATTACTGGGTCAAAGTATATACATTTAAAATTTTAATAGTGACAAACCATCTTTCATAAGAAACCTTATTTATGCCTTCTTACCAAGAAAGATTTGTAATTACATGTTTTTACAACCCCTTGTCAAAATGTCAATCATTAAACCATTTTATATTATAAACATATGAGTTTTTAAAAATCCACTGAGATATCTTTTAAAGTTCAAAAATTTTTAATAAAGTTGCAAGAATAGTAAAGTATTACTATGTCTCCGTCACCAAAATTCTCCAGTTATTAATAATTTAGCCTGTCTGCTCTGTAACCCTCTATCTATATAAATAGCCCTTGTCATTATTTTCTGAAACAGTTAACAGCAAGTTGTAAACATGATGCCCCTTCACCCCTAAATACTCCAGTGTGTATTTCTGGAACACAAAGATCCTGTCTTACTTTTAAAACCACAATACAACCATCCTATTTAGGTTATCAATACTGATGGAAATGGAACATTACTGTTTACAGATGATACTATGCGCTTCTCAGTACATCACACCAGGAGGCACAGAACAGTGATTCGCCTTGCTACAGTTCATGTTAACCTTGATCACCTGCTTAAGTTGATGTCTGGTGGATGTACAGGTGGAGAAGCCTGCCATTTATCCCTTTGTAATTGAGAAGTATTTTGTGAGAAGCTCTCTAATGGGAAATGGAATATTGGACTAATCTCAAATTTCCACCTACCAGGTGGTTCCACTAGAACCAATCAGCATTGTAATGGTTACCAAATAGTTGGGGTTTCCTCCATTTCTTTTTTTAAAATTTATTTTTGAGAGAGAGAGAGAGGCAGACTAGAAGTGGGGGAAGGGCAGAGAGAGGGAGAGTTAAAATCTGTGTCAGCGCAGAGACTGATATGGGTCTTGAACCCATGAACTGTGAAATCATGACCTGAGATGAAGTTGGATGCTTAACTGACTGAGCCACGCTGGTGCCCCTACACCATTTTTCTATAGCAGTTGACATTCTGTTGTAAGGAAAAGGAGCTAACTCTTTCTCATATGTTTATATCAGTATGTACTTATACAATTTTATTCTTTTATAATCCACCACTGTCCTTTACTTTGATGTTCAAATTGTTCCAGAGTTAGCCAGTCGAAGCCCCTGAAAGCTGACCCCAAGACCTTTGAGTATCTCCTAATTTTCTGGTACAAGATATCTCAAGCTCATCTTGTACTTTCCCTGACCTATCCTTGGAATCATCTATTTCTCTAAGGGGGTCTGGTTTCTTTAAGTCAGAGTTCAATATTTTCTGGAGAGGGCTGAATAGTAAATATCTTAGGCTTTGTGAACCATGGGGCTCTGTCACAATTACTTAACTTTGCTGTTATAGTGCAAAAGCAGTCATAGATAATGAATGGGCATGGCTGTGTTCCAATAAAACTTTATTTATAAAACCAGACAGTAGCCTAGATTTAGCTTAGAAGCCATAAGTTCCTGGCCACTCTTTTTAGAGAAAGATGGTATTTATTTAATTTTTAAAAATTGAAATATAATTGACATTTAACATTGTGTTAGTTTTAGGTGTAAAGCATAGTTATTTATATATGTATATATTGTAAAGTAATCACCATGATAATTCAGTTAACATTCATCACTTCACACAGTTTTAAATTTTCTTGTGATGAGAACTTTTAAGATTTACTCTCTTAGGAACTTTCTGGTATACAATACAGTACTGTTAATTACAGTTACCATGCTGTACATTAAATTCACAGGACTTATTTATAACTGGAAATTTACCTTTTGAAGTATTTAAAAAAAATTTTTAATGTTTTTTATTTATTTTTGAGAGATAGAGAGAGGCAGTGTCAGAGAGAGAGGGAGGCAGGGTCAGAGAGAGAGGGAGACATAGAATCTGAAGCAGGATCTAGGCCTTGAGCTAGCTGTCAGCACAGAGCCCGACATGGGCTCGAACCTATGAACTGTGAGATCATGACCTGAGCTAAAGCCAGATGCTTAACCAACTGAGCCACCCAGGCGCCACCCTTTTGAAGTATTTAGAAACCAACATCTGGGCATTTATAATGATCATTTTTAAAAAATCATCTTTATCACAATTGTTGTGAAGCCATCACCACCTTCTAAGTTTAGAAAAATTTTATTACCTTCAAAAAGAAACCTAGTACCTATTAGCAGTCATGCCACCCTCCCCCTCCCCACCCCAGGCAATCACTAAATACAGTGTCCCACCTCTTGGAAAAGAAAAAGAGCTCAGTGTCGTTTAAATTTATATTTATCTTATAAGTGAGGTGATCACCTTCTCAGATGATTAAGAGCCATTGTTTTTTGTGTTTGTTCATTGTTCATATACTTTGCCTCATTTCTCTACTAGATTGCTCTCATTTTATATACTTTGCCAATTTTTCCACTGGGTCATTGGTCTTTTTCTTATTACTTTATAAGAGTTTTGTTTTGTTTTTCATTGAATGCTGGAAACACAGTCAGCTCCTAGGAAACAAAGACTGGAAAAAAACACATAAAGAAAAACAGAGGGGAGGTGGGATCAAGATGGTAGAGTAAAAGAGGCTGAGCCCACTTTCTCTCCACAGATTCACTAAAATCTAAATATAGAATAATATCTCCATATTGTTAAGAATGAATGAGTATTGAGAATGAACTGAAGATCATGAAAACAGATCATACACAATTAAGGAAATATAGAAAACAACACATCAAGACAGGTAGAAGGGTAAAAATACAGTTTAGTCAGGACCCACACCCCTGGCTCAGGGACAAGTGGGAGGAATATCACAACCATAGAGGCCTTTCCTGAGGAACAAGGTATGGTATCTGTCCTCCGCCTGACTTATTTCGCTTAGCAGGACACCCTCAAGGTCCATCCACTTTCCTACAAATGGCCAGATTTCATTCTTTCTCATTGCCACGTAGTACCTCATTGTCTATATATATACCACATCTTCGTGATCCATTCATCAGGTGATGGACATTTAGGCTCTTTCCATGATTTGGCTATTGTTGACAGTGCTGCTATGAACATCAGGGTACATGTGCTCCTATGCATCAGCATTTCTGTATCCCTTGGGTAAATCCCTAGCAGTGCTATTGCTGGGTCATAAGGGAGTTCTATGGATAGTTTTTGAGGAAGCTCCACACTGTTTTCCAGAGCGGCTGCACCAGTTTACATTCCCACCAACAGTGTAGGAGGGTGGCCGTCTCTCCACACCCTCGCCAGCATGTATAGTCTCTTGATTTGTTCATTTTAGCCACTCTGACTGGTGTGAGGTGGTATCTCAGTGTGGTTTTGATTTGTGTTTCCCTGATGATGAGTGATGTTGAACATCATTTCATGTGCCTGTTGGCCATCTGGATGTCCTCTTTGGAGAAGTGTCTGTTCATGTCTTCTGCCCACAGTGTTTTCAAATGCACACGGAATATTCTCCAGGATGGATCATGTGTTAGTACATGAAGCAAGCCTCAATAAATTTAAGATTGAAATCATATCAAGCATCTTTTCTGACCATAACAGTATAAAATTAGAAATCAACATCAAGAAGAAAAGTGGAAAACACACAAACACATGGAAGCTAACATGCTATTCAACAACCAATGAGATGGGTCAATGGAGAAATCAAAGAGGAAGTCAGAAAGTACACTGAGACAAATGAAAATGGAAACATAACATTCTATATTCTATGGGATGCAGCAAAAACAGCTCTAAAAAGGAAGTTTAAATCATACAGGACGACTTAAGGAAATAAGAAAAATCTCAAACAGTCTAACCTTACACCTAAAGGAGCTAGAAAAAGAAGAACAAAGAAAGCCCAAAGTTAGTACAAGGAAGGAAATAATAAAGATTGGAGTGAAAATAAATGAAATAGAAACTAAAAAGGAAAAACAATAGAAAAAAACCAATGTAATTGAAAGCTGGTTATTTGAAAAGACAGACAAACTTGATGAACTTTTAGCCAGACTCTTGAAGAAAAAAAGAGCCCAAATAAATAAAATCAGAAATGTAAGAGGGGAAATTACAGCAGAGACCCCAGAAATACAATGGATTATAAGGGACCAAAAGCACACCAAATTCAACAACACATTATAAGGCTATATACCATGATCAAGTGGGATTAATTTCAGGAAAGCAAGGATGGTTCAAAACTCATAAATTAATCAATGTGATGTGCTACAGTAACAAAAAGAAGAAGAAAAATCATACAATCATCTCAATAAATGCAGAAAAACCACTTGACACAATACAACATATACTCATGGTAAAAATTCTCATCAAAGTGGATATAGATGGAATATACCAAAACATAATAAAGACCGTATATGACAAATTCATAGCTAACATCATACTCAATGAAAAGCTGAAAGCTTCATCTCTAATATAAGGAACAAGACAAAGATTCTCATTATTTCCACTTTCATCCAACATAGTACTGGAAATTCTAAGCATAGCAATCAGACAAGAAAAAGAAATAAAACTGTCACTATTTCAGATGAGATGATACTATATATAGAAACCCTTAGAGACTCTACCCAAGAACTATTAGAACTGACGAATTCAGAAAAGTTATAGGATACAAAATTAATATACAGAATCTATTGCATTTGTATACATAAAATGAAGTGGCAGAAAGAAAAATTAAGAAAATAATCTCATTTGCAACTGCATATCTAGGAATAAATTTAACCAAGGAGTGAAAAACCTATACATTAAAACTATAGGACACTGATGAAAGAAATTGAAGACACAAACAAATGGAAAAATATTCCATGCTCATGGATTGGAAGAATTCATCTTGTTAAATGCCCATACTACCCAAAACAATCCACACATTCAATGCAACCCCTATCAAAATACGTATGGCATTTGTCACATAACGAGAATAATTATATAATTTGTATGGAATCACAAAAGACCCCAAATGGCTAAAGCAGTCTTGATAAGGAAAAACAAACCTGAAAGTATCACAATCCCAGTGTGTGTGCGTGTGTGTGTGTGTGTGTGTGTGTACACTAATCAGAACAGTATGATACTGGCATACCAGAAAATAGATACACAGATCAATGGAACAGAATAGACAGCTCAGCATTCAAGCCATATTTTTGTAGTCAGCTAATCTTTGACAAAGGAGGCAAGAACATACAATGGGGAGAAGATAGTCTCATCAATAAATGGTGCTGGGAAAACTGGATAGCTGTGTGCAATAGAATGAAAAAGGAAATTTTTCTTATACCATATACAAAAATACATTAAAAATGTATTAAAGATTCGAATGTAAGACCAGAAACCATAAAACCCCTAGAAGAAAACATAGGCAGTATGGACATTGGTCTGAGCAATACTTTTTGGATCTCTCTTCAGGCAAGGGCAACCAAAGCAAAAATAGACAAATCAGACAATATCAGACTAGAAGACTTTTATACAGAAAAGGAAAACACCAACAAAATGGAAATGAATGGAAGAAGACATTTGCGAACAATATAATTTATAAAGGGTTCAAATCTAAAATAAATAAAAATCTCATACAACTCAGTATCAAAACACCAAACCATCCAATTAAAAAATAGGCAGAAGACCTGAAAGACTTTATTCTAAAGGGATATTGAAATGGCCAATGGACACATGAAGACACTCAACATCACTAATCATCAGGGAAATGTACATCACAATCATAATGAGAGATTACCTCACATCTGTTAGAATGGCTCTTGTCAAAAAGGCAAGACATAACAAATCTTGGAGAGGATGTAGAGCAAGGAAACCTCTTGAACTGTTGATAAAAATGCAAAATGGTGTAGCCACTATGTAATATAGCATGTGTGCGCTTCAAAAAATTAAAAAGAAACTACTATGCAATTCCTCCATTCTACTTCTGGGTATTCATCTGAAGAAAATGAACACTAATTTAAAAAGATGTATGCATCCCTATGTTCAATGCAGTATTTCTTTTTAGATAGATGAGAGAGAGAGAGAGAGAGAGAGAGAGAGAGAGAGAGAGAGAGAGAGAGAGTGTGCGCGTGTGCAGGCACACATGTTGGGGAGGTGCAGAGGGAGTGGGAGAGAATCTTAAGCAGGCTCCATGCCCAGAGTAGAGCCTGATGTCGGGCTCAACCTCATAACCCTGAAGTCATGACCTGAGCCAAAATCAAGAAGAGTTCAATGTTTAACCTACTGAGCCACCCAGGTACCCTTCAATGCAGTATTATACAACAGAAAAAATATGGAAGCAATGTTTTTTGATAAATGGAGAAAAGATGGTGCTTGCATGAGTGTGCGCAGGCATGCATGAGCACACACACACAAAGAATATTATTCAGTCATAAAAAAGAATGAAATATTGTTATTAGTGACAACATAGATGGATCTAGAGGGTATTATGCTAAGTGAAATAGAGACAACCACCATACTATTTCATTTATACGTGAAATCTACAAAAATAAAACAGAAACACTTATAGATACAGAGAACAATCTGGTAGTTGCCAGAAGGGAGGAGTGGAGGGTGGACACAAAGGGAAAGGATTTAAAAGGCACATACTTCTAGGGGTGTCTTCTAGGGTGGCTCAGTCGTTTAAGCATCTGACTTTGGCTCAGGTCATGATCTCATGGTTTGTGAGTTTGAGCCCTGTGTTAGGCTCTGTGCTGACAGCTCAGAGCCTGGAGCCTGCTTCGGATTCTGTCTCCCTCTCTCTCTGTGCCTCCCCCACTCATGCTCTGTCTCTCTCAAAAATAAACATTAAAAAAATTTTAAAGAGGGATATACTTCTACTTACACAATAAATAGAACATAGGGATATAATGTGGAGCATAGGAAATATAGTCAGTAATATGTAACAACTTTATATGATGACAGACCATACCAGATTTATCACCATGATTACTTTGTAATATATATAAATGTTGAAGCACTGTGTTTTACACCTAAAGCTAATGTAACATTGTAATTATTAAATTCCAAATTTCAAAACTTGCTGAAAATTTTCACCTTGTAATGAGCTTTCCCCTAACCATAAGATTTAAATGTAGTAGTGGGTAACAGAAAGTTCTTTTTTTCTTTTTTTAATTTATAAGGCAGGTAGTTACATTTTTATTTGTATTTTTTTATTATTTTTTTCCATGATATTTTATTGTCAAATTGTTTACCATACAACACCCAGTGCTCTTCCCCATAAGTGCCCTCCACCATCACCACCCCCTCTTTCCCCCTCTCCCCCTTCCCCTTCAACTCTCAGTTCATTTTCAGCATTCAATAGTCTTTCAAGTTTTGCATCCCTCTCTCTCCCCAAATATCTCTCCCTCCTCCGCTCCCTCTGGTTCTCCATTAGGTTTCTCTTGTTTTCCTGCTAGACCTATGAGTGCAAACATATGGTTTCTGTCCTTCTCTGCCTGGCTGACTTCGCTCAGCATGACACCCTCAAGGTCCATCCACTTTCCTACAAAGGGCCATATGTCATTCCCTCTCATTGCCATGTAGTACTCCATCGTGAATATATACCACATCTTCTTGATCCATTCATCAGGTGATGGACATTTAGGCTCCTTCCATGTTTTGGCTATTGTTGACATTGCTGCTATGAACA
>PISW01016960.1:0-11563 GCA_004023785.1 Mungos mungo
GCTTGCCCGGCCTTCCCCTGCCTCCCCCTACCTTTTCCTGCATCCCCTTGTCTCCCCTTGCCTGCCCCTGCCCTCCCCTGGCTACCCTTGGCTCCCCCTGCGTCCCCATGCTGATTCCAGACTTTGGCCAGAGAGATCTGGGCTGCAGAGAAACAGAGACTCCGCTGGCACCTGGGATGTTTTCAGGGGAACACGGGAGGTTTAGCAACTTGCTAAGGGTGGCGGGTGGGGCAGGGGGACGTGGCCCTGGAGGTGGGGGCGTGCACAAGTACCGCCTGGCATTCTGGGGGCAGCAAAGGGCTTGTCGCGGGTGCCAGAGAGGGCGGTGCCTAGGCTCCAGCACCCCTGTGTCCTGTCCTAACTGGGGGCCGGGCCTCAGTCTCCCTTTATGTGGCTTTCAGCTCTGGGACTGGTGGCAGGGATTCAAATGGACACCCCCCGCTCCGTGTCCCCACCAGCAGCTCCTGGGCCACACCTGGGTGAAGCTGCCTCATGGTCGAGGCTCTGGGTTGCAGGCCGTGAGCGGCAGCAGCCGGAGGGGCAGCGTCTCCGGGCCACACGCAGGAACCTTGGCTCTGTCCCTGCTGAATACTGAGCCAGCCAGCCCTGGCCACACCGCGGGGAGGTGTGGCATGTGAGGGTCGCCCCCACACTGCCCTGTCTCAAGCTCTCCCAGTCAAGCTTTCTCCTTGGCTGGTGAGTCCTTTACTTGCTCAACAAACATTCAGTGAGCACCTACTGGGTACCTGATGCCCGGGAGCAGAGACAGTACCTGGCCCGGGGCCTTCACCGAAGGGTGACTTCTGAGTCAAGGCCCGAGCGGGAAGGAGGTGCCCTCACACTGAGGCTGGGCACACGCACCCGAGGGGAGGCCCAGGGAGGCCCCAGGGCCGCCTGCCTCTTCTCTGCGGGAAGAGAGGGTCTGCGGGGCCCGTTTGCCGGCGAATCGCCTGACTGCGGGCACTGGATGGACGGCAGGGGCAGAATTGCCATCAGAGCTGGGAAAGTCGATGCAGAAGCATCCGGCTCGTTCCTGGCACACAGCAGGTGCCGGGCGGGCCTGCTCCCCGCTAGCCGCCGGTCCCCCTGGGGAGAGGCGGGGGGCTGGCCCCAGGGGGTGTGTTCTTTCATGGGGTGAAGGGCGTCCGCAGAGCACCGGGTGTGACAGCTGCAGGCGCCGCTGGGGACACACCGAGCCACTGCCGCTGACGACCCGCGTCGGCCGGGGAGGGTGAAGCTTTCTGCAGAGGGGACGTTGTGGGCAGAGTCCGACGGTAGGAGTGAGCGTGGCCAGGGTGGGGGTAACGGACCGCAGGGCGCTGATGTGCCAGGAGCAGGGCGCGAGGCTGTGTGGGGTCCGGCAGGGGACAGGCTGCATCCTGGGAAGAGGCACCAGCGGCAGAGCAGCAGGTGAAGTTTGTGCGGTGGTGAGACATCTGTGCGGGGCATGTGCGGGACCGCGGTGGCAGCGGGGAGGTGCTGGGTGCAGGGGTGATGGGACGGGGAGAGGAGGCGGCAGGGGGCCTGACCGGGAGGGGGCAGGGGAGGAGGGTGACGGCCTTGGCGGCAGAGGGCGGTGGTGGGGAGACCAGCATCTGGATCTCCGGGTCTTTTCGAGGAGGAGAAAGAACGAGGTCTCTCCCCGGAGCCCGCAAGAGAGGCCTGAGCCGGGGCCTCTGCAGAGGACGGCGGATGGGGACTGGGGCCAGCGTGATGGGTGGCCGAGGGGGACAGAGAGGCCGACCCTAGGGGAGGGCAGCGAGGCGGGAGGCCTGGCCCGGGGACGCCACCGCCGCCCGGAGAGGGGTGTGCTTCTGCTGGGGAGGCCAGGGGTCATCCCCGGGCTTGGGAGGCGTGGCCAAGCAGGTCCAGAGAGCGGGGCGCCGCTGGAAGCCGGAAGTGCTGGGAATCTGGAAGCCAGATTGGAGTAGGCCGGGGAGCGAGGGGGCGGTGGGAAAGGAGACAGTGGGTGCCGCCAATTCTTCTGATTTTTTTCTTTTTTTTTTTCCCTGTCATTCTACTGTTTTATTTACACAATCGGCAAAGGGAACATTCTGGAATACCAGCTTTAATCCCTCTCAAAGCTAACCGTTAGTACAAGGAGCCAAACTGTAGTGTAACGTAACGTAGCCAGGCCCCTGGCGCGGAGGCAGGTGGCAAAGTCCACCTTCCGTGTGGCCGAGCTGGGGAGACGTGGGACCCAGCGGCTGCCCTGGGCAGAAGCCAGATGGAGCCCGCATCCGCGGGGGCGCCTGGCTGCACAGCCCAGTCGGGACCGCCTCTTGGTGCAGCTCAGCGGGGAGCAAGGCAGCCCACGGATGCGGAAAACACGACCCACGAAACCGAGCCGTGGTGTCTCCGCGGCACCGCGTTACTCCATCGTGCCGAGGGGGGATGGGCAGCGGCTGCGGGGCCGGCAGGCTCTGGGTGCGGGCAGCTCTGCTCAGGACTGGGGTCAGCCCCGGGCTGCAGCTGAGGGGGGGAGCAGTCTGGTCCTCCTGGGCTCCCACCCCCAGCCCGCACGCAGGTGGGGGCCGCCTTGTGGAGCTACTCAGAGATTTGTATGCACGTGCACACACACACACACGCATGTGCACCAGGCACAGGCACACACATTCACACACACACGTGCGGGTGCCCACAGGCCATGTCTTCACACGAGTGTGCACACGTCCGTGAGCCGGCCCTCATGCTCACGTCTCCCAGATGAGCCCCCATCAGGCCCGTCCTGCCCGGAACCAGGGCTGAGAGGCGCTGGCCCCAGACCCCCCTGCTCCTAAGCCAGTGTGGCCCCGACAGAAGATGAGACATAAAAACAGGAAGAAGATTCCAATTTTCTCCATCTGCAGGACACCCCCACCTCTCCCTGCCCCAAGCCAGACCGGGGGAGGGGTGCGAATCTGGGGTCCCGGTGGTGCCCCACAGAGAGCCGAGTCTTGGGTCTGGCAGTGTTACACCTGTGTCCCTACCTCCGGCTCTCACACGTGACATCGGCGACAACCGGCCCGTCCCCCGTGAGTCTCGTCTCTCCAGCCCACTGACGTCACCTTCCCCTCGTATCTCTGAGGTCCCCACTCATTGCCGGGCAGGGAAATTTGGGATTGTGGCAGTGGTATCCAAAGGGCACACTTTACACAAGGAAGGAGGGTCCTAGGGGGTGTGGGGTGTCCCACCCCTGCAAGGGGCATGCCGGCGAGGGGGCCCCACCATGCCACCCCACACATCCCTCCTCGTGGGGCTGAGGAAGGTCCTGGAGGGGCGGGCCCAGGGTCGGGGGCGGCTCCGAGGCCCCCCGCTGCCCACAGCCTGCAGCCAGCTGTTGAGAGGACTCAGGGGCGCCTCTGCGCTCGCTGCTGGGGCTGTGTGTGCGGGGGCCCAACACCAGTGCAGGGGCCGCTTCTCCTTTGAGACCGGGTCCTCCTCACGCGCCCCCCCCCCCCCCGGTGTCCACGGTGCCATGACTGGGCCGGGACGGAGGGAGGGCATGTGGACTTCGATGCACCTGAAGCTTCATCCGTCCAGCCCTGGCTCCCAGGCGTGTGGCCAGGGAGTTTTAAAAGGGCAGGTTTTAAGTTAAGGAGAAAAAGCCCAAACATGTCTTTTCAAGTACCAAGTGGCGGCCATGTGTGCAGGCCTTTCTGGGACTCTGAACTTGAGCCTTATATTCTTTTGTGTTTTGTGAGGGTCGCGTGCCAGACACAAGCGGGCGTTGGGCTGTGGGCTGGCTCCCTCCTCGGGGCTGTGCAGGGGTGGGGGGTGGTGCCAGGCCAGGGACGCCACCTGCAGGCCCGCCGTGCCCACTAGGTGGCGCTGCCTCACCCCTGGGTCCTGCCGTCAGGGCCCTGGAAGGCTTGAGGAGGATGTGAGCCTCTGGCCCAGGGCCTCAGCGCCACAACGGGGACAGAGCCCCCTCTCCCAGTGGGTGTGAAGGCCTCGCTGCTGGGTTCTGGAGCCCAGAGCGCAGACTGTGTTCAATCCTTCCCCGAGAAGCACAGTTCTGACCACCCCTCCCTGTTGGCGGAGATAGGACGTGTGCACGTGTGCGTGCACCTGCCTGTGTGTGCGTGAGTGTGCGTGTGCCTGTGTGGGGGGGGGGACAGAGAGCAGGGGTGGGAAGAAGTGCTCTCCAGGCCAGGCCAGGCCCTGTGATGGGGGCTGGACTCATAGAGACCTGCCTTGCCCTCCCTGGGCCTCAGTTTTACTCATCTGTAAAACGGAGGTGCTGTGGACCCACACAGCCTGCTCCCCTGGTGTGTGAGACCCCCGCTGAGGCCGTGGGGAGGGGGATAGGTCCGTTCTGCAAACCGCTGTGTGACATAAACTGTGAAGGGATGCAAAGGCACGCCTTCTCCACAATGACCACGGTGCCACTGGCAGGGGTCTGATGCCAGCCCTGGGCTGCCGGAAGGCCCGCCGTGTCCCACTGCTCTGGGGTGCCAGACCGCCACCTCACAGGGGAGCAGACTGAGGCTGGAGAGAGCCCACGTCTGCCCCAGGGCCCTTGATCTGAGGCCCGGAAAGGGAGGGGGCACACGGGATGTTGGCCAGGGTGCAGAAAGCTGTCAGCAACTTCGGGTCCAGAGAGCACGTGGCCCAGGCTGGCACTACCCCAGTACCCACCTGCCTCCATGACCCCCAGGCAGGGACCCGCTCGACCACACGACCCCTGGGAGGTCGCCATGTGTCACCATAAGACTGGGCATCTGTCCAGAGGTCAACTTGTCCGGGCCGAGCATGGGGACCCCATGACCGAGCCTGCCTTGTGCGTGGAAGTGACCGCCAGGGCCTGGGCTCAGCCAGCACACTGGTCCTGCACCTGCTGCCCACCAGGGGCCCCGAACTGCTCGTAGGTGAAAACACATCAGCCGGACCCGATCACAGGTGGCTCTGGAGGGAGGGGAGGAGACAGAGTGTCCTCTGTGGCGTCAGTGCCGGGGAAGCCGGACATGAGACTTGGCCGTCGTGGGGAGGGAGGCGCAGACGCAAAGATTTCTTGACAGGATGAGCCTTCTCCCCCGTCTGCCCCTCGGCCCGGGTGTCTGCAAACCTGTCCGTGAGTGGGCGTGGCCAGGGTGTTTGGCCTGCGGTGCCCTCCTGCTGGTGGCCCTCCCAGAGCCAAAGCCGGGCAGCTGTCCCTGGGCAGGGGCAGGTGGGCAGACCCTCTAGGCACTGCGGAGGCGGTGCTCAGGGCTCACGAACGTCGCGGTGTGGCCTTGTGGGATGCCTCAGAGGGTCTGGGGGCCCTGGCAGCCGGGGTGGGGGCAGGGGCAGGCACCAAGACACTCTGAGGGCTCCCGGGGGCCCGTATCCAGACAGCATGACACAAGGGTGCTGTCCCCAACACAGTGTGTCCTCAGTCCCCGGGAGCATGGGGAACCGGAGTCCCATGCTGTCCTTAGCTCCCTCGGGCATAGGATCATCCTAAGGCCCTCAGGGATGCTGACCCTGCCCCGGGTCTTGCCAGGCTGTGATGGTAAAGAGGGAAAGTGACAGTACCAGGGACACCAGGACGCCTGTCACCCTGCAGCCCAGCCAGGGCAGCGTCCTCCAGCCTCGAGGCAGCCCCTCAGGGCTGTGGGCGGGGCGATCTGTGATTATCCCATTTTACAAAAGATGAATGGAGGTGGGGGGGGTTGGCGCGAGGGGCACAGCCTCTGGGGCTTCTCTTCTGGAAGTCTCTTCACTCATTAAACCAAAATACATTGCACGGGAGGTTGGTGTTTATGAATTTTTAAAACAACATGTCTGCGTTTATCTGGCATTTATTTTATTTTAATTTTTGTCTTCATGTCTCCTGTCCGGGGCAGCAGGGCTGACGGCCGGGCCGCGTCTGGAACGCTGGGCTTGGGCCGTCTAAACATTTTACCCACCAGCTGCAAACAGGACGTGTCCCCAGAAGCCCGACTCCTAGCCGCCCCGGGGAAGGGGTCCCCTCCTGGCCCCGTTCTCTTCCGTCCTTGGAAGTTTTGGTGTTTGGATCACGCAACCACTGGGAGC
The DNA here is from genome assembly GCA_004023785.1 of Mungos mungo. Classification (NCBI taxonomy): domain Eukaryota; kingdom Metazoa; phylum Chordata; class Mammalia; order Carnivora; family Herpestidae; genus Mungos; species Mungos mungo. The sequence continues at coordinate 5,998 of PISW01016960.1, forward strand.
AGGCTTTTTATCTTTACTTTTGACTAGAACGGAGGCGAAGGTTTCTGCAGGTGCAAATCCCCCCCGCCCCCGACTCACACCCACGACCCTGAGAGGCCTCATCCAGCTCCTCTGGTTTGCGTGGTTCGGGCCACCAGGCTGGAAGGCACAGAGGCGGGGGCAGGGGCAGAGGGGCCGGGCTGTGGGAGGAGGGGGCGTGGGAGGAACTTTCTGGAGATAACAGAGAAAAACAGCTGGGAGCCTGGGTGGGGCTGGTCGAGCCTTCCTTCAGCACCGGGACCACTGCCCTTCTGAGTCCTCCATTGTCCTCGGGTGCCGCCGGGCTGCTCGGAGGGGGTCCATTTCAGGAGGACCTTGGCCACCTGTGCAGGCCTCTTCTGGACGGGAGAAGTGTCCTCCCTGTGGCCGTGTGACTGTCCCCACCCCGCCAGGAGAGGAAAGCCTGTGGGAAAGGCTTCTCACCCCAGGCCCCTTGCAAGGACGGCTCACTCTGTGCTGGGCTCCTCGGACGTTCCCCAGAAATCTCTTTTAAGATTAGTGGTGACTTCTGGGCTTGTGAAGAACGGTCAAAGCAAGCCACACTCGTCACAGGCTCCGGAGAGGGTGAGGGTGGCCTGGAGCAGGGCCCCCTTGGCTCTGTCTGCGAACTTTATGAACGTCAGTGCGTTTTTGCAAAGATTATGCCGTGTGCAACTCCACGGCCTGCCCTCCCCTCTCTAGTCCACAAGGAACATCTGGCCGCACCCAGGCTGGACGCGCACGTTATCAGTGATGTTGGGAAAACCTGCTGTGAGTCTGTACCGTCGTTCACATAGTCTTCTGCGGTCAGAAGTGAGGGTGTTTCCGGTCCCTGGAGTGGACAAGGTGTGTCCTCGGAGGTTTGTGCGCTTGCTGGTCCCCAGGGCGTCTTGGGAAGTGGAGGACGGTGCCCGGAAGAGCCCAGAGCTGGAGTGGCGGAGGGGCCTGGGGAGGGGCTTCTCGACCAGGGTTTGTGCAGGAGCGGGGACAGCGCCGGTCCTCGGGCTTCCATGTGCAGCTGCGCAGTTTGCACACTGCTTCTCCAGGACCGCTGCCTGTGGAGACACAGGGTCATTGGCGAGGCCTGGAGTTGTGAGAGGTGACGGTCCTGCTGGGAAAGGCTGGGCAGGGGGCGGGATCCGGACATTCCCGTGGCCCCTGCGGACGGGATGATGAGCCCAGGGAGGCGAGGCGCCGGCTGGCTGACCACACCTCTGCCCTACGGCTGGCTGGTTGTCTCCCCACCTGGAGGGGGGAGTGATCATGCATCCGGAAGTTGTTGGCCCTACGCGCGTAGAGGCTCTGGAGGAGGCCCACGGAGTCTGGCTTTTGCTGTGGTCTCTCTCCGGGACACTCCCCACTTTGGCCTCTTGTCCAGCGCTGGCTCATCCTCCAGACCCAGGCCAGAGCCCTCCCGGGCGGGCCCAGGACACCCGGGGAGCCCTCACGGCTGAGCTGTAGGAACTCCGGGTCCGCTGGACCTCCAGCTCCTGGGGGGGGGGCTCCTCCCTGCCAGCGCCACCCCGACTCCGGGGGCGCAGGGAACACGGCCTCCATCACACCAGCCCCACCCCAACTCCGGTGGCATGGGGGACACCGCCGCCATCACACCGGCCCCACCCTGACTCCAGGGGCGGGGGGGGGGGGGGACACTGCTGCCATCACACCAGCAAACGTGTGTGTATTTCAGCGTGACGGCTTGCAGCCATGAGGCCAGCAGACCTCCTTCACCCGACAGACAGACTGGCAGCCAGCGAGTCAGACCCCCCGGCCCAGAACTGCCTTCTGCTTCTGTGGAAACGACCTTGTGACCCGAGCACCGGCGGTGGCTGCACCAGGCCGGCGGGCGGGGGAGGGGAAGGCCTCCCACAGAAATCTCATCACTGCCGTCCGGCTGGCGGCCTGGGCTCCCTGGTGACCGCGGAAGGCTCTTCCTTCCAGGACACTGAAATCGCAGCTTGGCGCTTGCCCAGATGTTCATATATTTCACGGAAATGATTGGTCTTTGGCTGCTTTACAATTGCATCGTTGTTAATGGGGCTCTGTGAGGGTAGAACTGCTGACCCAGAACCCCTGATCCAGGAACCTTTATGGGCCGCTCGGGGGTGTGACCCCCTCACCTCACTAGGCTTCTCTCCACTCTCTGTGGCGAGAATATGGATCCTGACAAAGCACTTGCCTACCCAGACCTCAGCGTCCCACCCACCTACCCACCCACTCTCCATCCACTCATCCATCCATCCACTCATCATCCATACATCCATCTGTCTACCCATCCATCTGTCTACCCATTGTCATCGGTCCATCCACCCATCCACCCATCTGTCTACCCATCTGCCCATCAACTCACTATCTATCTATCTACCCATCTATCCATCCACCCATCTATCTGTCCATCTGTCCATCAACCCACTATCTGTCCATCCATCCGTCCATCCACCCACCCATCATCATCTGTCCATCCACCCCCCCTTCCATCCACCCCCCATCAATCCATCCATCCACCCAGCATCCATCTGTCCCTCCACCCATCCATCCATCCATCCATCCATCCATCCATCCGTCTAACCACAACCCATCTACCCATCCACTCATCCATCCATCTTATAAGCAGCTAGTCAACGTGCTTCGTCTCTGGCCTTAACTGTGGCGGTTGTGAACAAGAATAAAGCAGCCCCGCTCACACGGCTCTCCTGAGGGCAGATCAATGGTGTGAAGGCTGTCAGTGACTTGGAGCGGACCTTGGCCGTGCTGGTTGGCTGGGCACTTATTTTTGGAGGTGTCCCTACATGTCTGCGTTCAGCACGGTGGGTGAGAGCTGGGAAGTGGATGAGTTTGTCTTAGCTTTGGCTCCTGGCCAGTGACCTTGGTAGGTCCACCATCTTCTCTGAGCGTTGGTTTGTCCACCTGGACAAGAAGGTCAGTGGCGTCTCTTCCGGACCTGGTGAGGCATGTGAGGTGCAGATCCCTGGGTCGGGCACACAGATTGTCATCGTCATCATCATTAATTGAATAGGAACGTATCCAGTGCTGGGATGGGCTGAATTATGTGCCCCGTAAAATTCATAGCTTGCCGTCCTGACCCTCAGAACCTTGGAGTGTGACTGTGTTTGGAGACGAGGCCTCTGAAGAGCAGATTAAGATGCAAGGAGGTGGTTGGTGTGAGTCCCGACACAACGGGCTGGTGCCCTTCTAAGGAGAGGAGGGTCGGACGCAGACATCACACGGGGAAGACCGTGTGGGGACGCGGGGGGAGGCCGCTGTCCACAGCCCAGGAGAGGAGAGAGGGGGCCAGAAGGAATCAGCCCACCGACACACACCCTGATCTTGGACCTCCAGCAGCCCAGGCGATGGCGTGCGGTTCGGGGTGAGACCCACCCCCGCGGAGGGAGGTCCGGCACCCTGGCGTCCTGGAGACTCTCTTCCCCACCCCCGGGGAGGGCTGCTTTTCACGGGGGAAGGGGGGTCACGTACAGATCACCCGCTTTCCCCGAGCAGTTCTCACTCTGGGCTCCAGAGACGGTGCCACCGACCCAGTCCTGATGCAAGATTTAACCAGCTGGCACGGGGGCTCAGGGGGACAAAGTCTGGTGGGTCACTCGGGACCGTGCCCAATGGGAGGGGGCACGCTGCCACCTGGCTCTGCCATTTGCTTGCTGGTGGCCCCGCAGGCAGGTGTCCCCCGGGCCTGACGTCACCATCTGACCACAGGGCCCGAGGTGCATCTGGAACAGCGTCAGGAGCACCAGCTCCCGGGACGGCCCAGCCACCTGCACTCTGGCCGGCGGAACGTCCACATCCGAAGGCTGCAGGGGCCACAGCTGCTTCGGAATTCCAGAAGCTTCTGCCAGCCCAGAGTCACAGGCAGCACAGTGTGAGAGCACAGCCTTGACCCTCCCATGTGGTGGGGATCTTGCTGGAAAAATGGTGCTATTTTTGCTCAAAAAATGCTTCGAGTGTGAGCCCTGCCTTGCGGGAGCAGCTGGACGGACGGGACGACCGGTAATAACAGTAACAAGCCGTTACAAGACGCAGGCCGGGCGTGTGTCAACTTGTCTGCCTCCTCAGCCCACGCCCGAACTAGCTGCCATCACTTCCCCTATTTTTCAGATTAGGAAACAGAGGCACAGAGAGTTCCGGGGCCCAAGGCCACACCCCTGACACTGGGGTCACACCCACTGCTCCCTGCTGCTCTGAGGATCTGTCTGGGAGCGGGGTGTGGCCTCACGGGAGTGACCTTGCTGTCCCTTCCCCGCCACAGCCGTCTTGAAGGCCGGGGCGGGGCCACAGAGGGACGCAGGCCAGGCCCCTGGGGCTCAGCCTGGGAGGGGCTGCCCCGACCACCACTGGCCACAGCAAACTTGGTGGCAGGAAGGCACCGGGTAACGAGCCACGAGATCTCCGGGACTGCCTGGGGCTTTGGCAGCCCCTCCCCCGCCCCCGTCCTGATGAATCTCCTGGTGTGGGTCCAGGGACCCTCCGCTGGACCAGGCATCGTGTCTTCCGATGCTCCTGGGAAAGCCGGCATGAAACGGGTCCTCTTAGCGCGGGAGTCCAGGGGCCAGGCCCAGCGCAGGGGAGTTTCCATCCGTGATGTGAGAGTCAGGGGTCCTGGGGGACCCCAAGTATCGGTGTGAGTGTTTGGGGCCAGCAGTGAGGAGCAGCCCCTGGGAGCACCCACGGAGGCCTCGGGCCGCCCGGAGCCAGCCACCCCGGGAGAAGGGCTCGCCCCAGCCCTGCGCTTTGGAGAGCTCCGCAGAAAGGAACAGCCAGGGCCATCCACGGCCTCAGGAGGCGGGACCCTGGCTCCCACACTGTGGCTTTTAGGAATGGACCCCCCACACTTTGCATTGCAAACATGCACAGCCCGCTCACAAGAATAATGGATGAAGCTGCAAGCAGTCCTCCTGCTATTAGTGGAGATCGTAGGATTTAAAGTGTTGTCTGCACGCAAACCTACCACCTCCATTACGGTAATTTATTCCGGATTAGGTCAGAGGAGCAGTTTGTAAGGTTTAGAGACAGACACAGGCACTCACACACCGGCCGGTGCGCTCCTAACGCCCACATGTACGCGTGTTTACATACCCTCGCTCTTGCAGAAGCGGAGGGTGAGCGCTCACCGTTAGCCCACCTGCAGCCCGGGCCCCGTGGGCGGGCTTGTCGGCAGGGGTGGGGCTTACTGACTGCTGGGGGGGCAGCTGGTGTGGGCAAGGGGGCTGGGGCTGAGGCGCCGGGTGACGGTATAGACATGGCTGGGTGTAGACATGGCCGGGTGTACAGTCGTGGCTGGGAGAGCAGAGGTGGCTGGGGGTCTAGTGGTGGCCAGGGGTGCAGAAGTGGCCAGGGGTTTGATGTGGCTGGGGTGTAGACGTGGTTGGGGGTGTAGACGTGGTTGATGGTGTAGTCGTGACTGGGGGTGTAGACGTGACTGGGAGTGTAGTCGTGACTGGGGGTGTAGATGTGACTGAGGTGTAGACATGACTAAAGGTAGTCGTGACTGGGGTGTAGATGTGACTGGGGGTGTAGACATGACTGGGGTGTAGAT
>PISW01016961.1:0-11578 GCA_004023785.1 Mungos mungo
TGGAGATCAACCATGGACTGAAGGGGGAGGGGGAGGGGGGTGTTATATGGAAACTAATTTGACAATAAACTATTATAAAAAAAATAAAAAAGAAAAAGAGAAAAAAAGAAAAAAAAAAAAAAGAAAATGTGTGCACTTGACTGCTTGACCTAAGTGGATCAGAGACTGGGGTTAGTTCTCCTATTACTCATACCTCTTGGTGATTGTGGTTTCAGTAATTGGGCAGATTTTCTGATTGAAACTTCCTCCCTAGTTAGAGGCACCTTACTCACAGACTATTGTTTAAACCTTTAAAGAAAAATAGCCTTGTCATAAGCTTCGGTTAATATTACACTATATACGCAAAATAAGACCCCCGCTGATGTATTTTTAGTGATAAATTATGTTTTTTGATCTTCTGTATTGTACTTCATTCCTGTCTTTAATTTTCTGTTCTCTCTTCTGTAAAAATAATGATCTATTCTGAAGCATGTGATTCTTAAGAAGTTGCAAACAATGTAATCATTAAAAGAAAGATGTAATCACCTATGGTATATAAGACACCAAATTTCACAGTAAAGTGTGGTCTCTTCCACCATTCATGTTGTCTGTGTTCTTTCTTGTAGATATTTTGCCGACACCAACCCCCTACTCAGGGACCCTTAGACTCTGGTGCGTGGGCTGGTCCCCCGCAGTCTTGGTTTAGGGTGAGCTGCAGATCCGCGGTTAGGTTTAGAGTAAGATCCCAGGACGCTCCCGCAACGGATCCACCAGCAGTAGAAGGGTCAACACAGAGGGCTGAGTTGAGGGCTCATGGCAAGGTGTCTACCGGGCTTTTTTTTTTTCCTTTTGGGGGACAGATGCTCAATTAAATGTTTTTGAGTAATTGATTAACATAAATAAATGAATAAATGTCACTGTTTTCCACTGATTCAATGAGTTATTTGAATTCTTTGGTCCATTCATACAAACAAATGTCATTGTTTATACAGAAGGGTCAGAGAAGAAACAGTGAGTACATGTACCTGACTACAGAAACTTGAATCCCTGGTTTGATGGGTAGTAACTCCTACACATCAATTATTTCCCAGGGTAGTTAGGATATCCAGCTGTGGGGCAAGGTGTTTCGTGGCCAGGCCCAAACTGTGTCTCACAGTCAAGTTAGGGGTAAGGCTAGGGAAAGCTTTCCATCTGGTATGTAACTAAGCCCTTGACCCCAGACATAGCTATGTTATGGCATTGCTCTTTATTTTTGTCACAGGCACTTTGTCTTTGCCTGCTCTGCACCTCAGCATTCAGCATGCAGCCCCATTGCCTCACATCCTCTCCCTCAATTCCTGCTGCCCCATCCATCCTGTCCCTAGATCTCTAAGGGACTAGATGCTATACCCAGCCAAGCTGGGACTCCAAGGCTTGGACAGGCTCCTGCATACAGGTACCCACTCTTACCTTAATCTCTTGGACTGCACACTATCCTGGGTCTGCTAAATGTCATTGAGTCCTTTGATTGCCCTGCTGGCTGCCAGTCCCTCCTTACCTCATACCTTCTTTGACGACCAAGAGCCATCAAAATGAATCAAAATATTTGAGTTGGCCACTGCTCAGCCTCAAGCAGAATGGATCTCAGTTTTCTGGTCTGTGTGCATGAAATCTGCTTCTTTCTGTCTTAGTGGACTCAGGCTGCTATCACAGAGTACCATGGTCAGGGGGGCCTTAAACAGCAAACATTTATTTCTCTCAGTTCTGGGGGCCAGAAGTCACGAATGAAGGTGCTGGCAGACCCTGTGTCTGGTGAGAGTCCCTTCCTGGTGTGCAGGTGACTGTTCTCTCCTTGTATCCTGATAGTGGCAGAGACAGAGAAAGTTCTCCCATGTCCTTTGGGAGATCACTAATCACTCCTTCAACCTATGACCAGGGGGTAGGGTGCCAGCTTAAAGAAGAAGTAGAGCAGAGCCCCCCAGGTCAATGACAGTGTGCAGGATCCCCAAGGCAGGAGAGACTTTGGGCTATGGGAAGAACAAGTATGGCTGGTGTAGAATGAGAAGAGGAAGTAAAAGGGAAGACGGGGTGAAGGGGTAGGAGTGACCCAGGACCCAGATCGTGAGAAGCTATGTGGCTTGTGGTGGACCATTTGGATTTTTGAGTGAGATGGGAAGGCACTTGGAAGGTTTTAAGCAGGGGAGCAATATGATCTGATTCATGGCTGATGGTAGAGAATGGAAACTGGGGGTAAAGGTGGAGAGGAGAATCTGGTAGGCCTCCCTGAGGACCAAGGAGACACCATCTCTTCTCTCAAATTGTGCAATGCTCTGAGCACATGACCTGGGGTCCCAGGAGATCCTTCCCCCTGTAAACCACTTCCCCACCCCCTGGACGTCTAATGAGCACATCACTCAGGGTTCTAGATGATAGATCAACAACTTGACCTGCTGTAAATAAACATTCTTTATGTACTTGATTCCTTGTGGCTTAAGTCCTGTGGTTCTAGAATACGCTGGAGAAGTAGAGCTATAAGGATATTTACAAGAAATCATTTGTACAGAGTGTTCTGACTCCTGATGGAAGATTGAATGCATTTATCTAAGTTTCCTCCCTCCTGAAACTCCATTAAAACTACACTGAAGAACTTTTTAAAATCATAAACCTGTAAGAATGGGAAAAAGAGCACAGAAGACAATAGCAATTAAGCTTTGGTGGCTGGAGAGCAGAAGTATGGAGGCGATTGAACTAGCACACCTGAGACACCAGGTCTGAAGCCAGCAATGGAGAGAAAGCAGACCCATCCCTAAGTGCCATAGACTCCTGAGATCCTGCAGCACAACAATGGAGAGCCTGCAGGGGGAACCATTGGCCTCTGCTGCCTGTAGTGAGAGAGTACACTGTGTGTGGAACACTAAGGCTGACTCAAAGTCGGCCTGATGGTATTATATTACCACCATGAATGGGCGATTGTAAATAATGCCACTGATAAGGGCTCTTCCCTGGGTGGCTGACCATGCTCCCAATCCAATTCTCTAGGATTCAGACTTCTCAGGCACTGCTAGCACTGGAGCCCTCTGCACTTAGGAGGAGGGTGTAGCTCATTGAGAGTGTTAAGAAGATCCCCCCACTCCATGCTCCTGAGGACTGCCCCTCCTCCACTTCCTAGAAGCATGGAAAGAGGGTGCCAGGCATAGGTGACTGTGTAAATACGGGGCCAAACAGGTTAGGTGGTTGTATGCATGTGGAATACTAAATATAGAGGCCCTTAGCCCTCTGTATCCATAGCTGCCAGTAGGACTCTGACCCTGGTATTACCCATGTCTTTCCTTTTCTGTATTTCTAATGTTTCAACATACAAGGCCTTGCTGACTTCTGGAGGAACAGCCCCTCTCTGGGCCAGCTAAGTCTTAGAAAGAGCAAACAGTCTACCTGGAGTGCACCTTTAAAATGCCAACCAAGCCATCCAGCACCCACATCCCAACCACCTCCTTTGTAGGAGACCACTATCTGCCTGCCTTAATCACCTTAGGTTCAGATGCCAGAAATGGAGTCAACCCCAGTGCCCCAGAGCCAAGTGAAATATTCAAATTACCCAATGGAAGGCTTTTCCTTCCTCACCTGTTCTTTCCCACAGAAAACAGTGAAGTCTCTTGCCCACATTTCCCCCTTGCTACCTCTGTCTTCTGACTGACCCAGTGCATCTCCATGTGACCTTCCAAGCTGCACTGTGCCTTTTGTTCCCAGGGGTCTGTGAGTATGACCATCCCTTCCATGTCCATGTGTCTTCCCATCCACTGGCAACTTTCTATTTCTCAACCTGGATGGTGGCTATGTGGGTCTGCATTTCATTATTATTTTTTACTGTGATGTCATTCAAATAAAAATCACCCTGCTTAAGCATACACTCAGTCCCCACTACCCAGTCCATCTCAGCCCCTGGCAGCCATTAATGTGCTTTTTGTTTCTATGGATTTGCCTATTCTGGAAATTGCACATAAATGGAATTATACAATGTGTAGACTTGTATTTCTGGTTACTTTCATTTAGCATAATGTTTTTAAGGATCATCTCTGAATGCATCTATGTTGTAGCATGTATAGAATATTCCTTTCTGTGACTGAGTGACTGCATATGTGGATAGACCACATTTGTCTATCCATTCATCAGCTGATGGGCATTTGGATTGTTTCCACCTTTTTGGCTACTATGAACAATGCTGCTATTAACATTTATGTAAAAGTCTTTGTGTAGGCAAATGTTCTCACTTGTCTTGACTTTATACCTAGGAGTGACATTATGGGGTCATAGGATAACTCTATGTATAGCTTTGTGAGAACAAGCAAATTGTTTGCCAAGGTTGCTGTTCCATTTCCCATTCCTACCATCAGTGTGCAGGTTCCAAGTTATCTTACATGTTTGTCAACACCTATTATAATTTTTAAAATTAGAATTTTTTCTCCCTTAATCATTCTTACTCATTGAGACTATTTACTTTTCCTTGGTAATATTTATGTCAACTTGTAATTATATATTCCTTTGTTCTTAACTTGTATAGTCTGTATCACATGATTAGCCTGGAGGTTTCATGAAAGCTATTGGCAACTACATGCTCATTGCTCAGCCTAATGCCTGGCACAGAGCTCGGTGCTTAGTAAATAGTTGAACAACTAGATGGGTGGATGGTTAACACATGAAAAGGAAGGGCATGGCATCAGACTTGCCCCACCACCAGCAGACTCAGCAGCTGGGCAGACATTCCACTCCCTCCTACTCAGTCCCCAGGATAAGTACTGGCATCACAGAGTGACCAGGACAGGGCCCTGACCTGGAGAGGTGGTCACAGTCTGAAGCCTGAGACAGGTCAATAAGCTGCCATTTCCCCACATGTGATCCTTCCGTGATGGAGAAGAGCACATGATGACTTCAGAGCACAGAACTGATGCACCTGTTAAACATAGGGATCAAGAGGCCATCTTAAAGGAGGTAACACTTGTATGACAGTTAATTTTATGCGTCAGCTTGATGAACTAAGGATACCCAGATAACTAATAATTATTTCTAGGCATGTCTGTGAGGGTATTTCTGGGATGGAGTAACATTTGATTCAGTAGAGTGAGTAAAGAGATAAAGTCTCACCAATTTGGGCAGCCATCATCCAACTCACTGGGGGCCTAAGTGGAACAAAAAACAGAGAAAGGGAGTATTCTCTGCCCTTCCCCCACGTCTTCTGGAACTGGAGGGTCCATCTTTCTTGCCCTCAGATATCAGAGCCCCTGCTTCTCAGAACTTTAGACTTAGACAAAATTATACCACATTCTCCTGGTTCTCCAGGTTGCAGGTGGGGCTTCTCACCCTCCATAACTATGTGAGTTCATTTCTATAATAAATCAATCTCCCTAGATAGATAGATAGATAGATAGATTGAATGATTTATATTGATATCTATCTTTATCGAGAGAGAGAGAGAGAGAGAGAGAGAGAGAGAGATCTTCTATTGATTCTGTCTCTCTGGAGAACCTGAAAAATATACCCAGGGTTGAGCTAGGTGAAGGGAAGGGTAATAGGAGAATAATAATTGAAAATCACTGTGAGATCTCACTTGACCAAAAATATCTTGTCTGCTAACTTACTATGGTTACTTTTTGCGCTTATGCAGCCTAAAATTCTCATTGTTAGCGACAGACCTCGGCTCAGGCCACAGAGGCAAGTGATATACCATGGAATTCCCTATCAGGTTGCAGTACTAATTTGTGCTGGGAGAGGAGAAACCCAAACTGAGCGACAAAGGGGCAGGACAGGAGGGTGTAAGAGCCCCATGCCCGCACACCCCCTGAGACAATCCTATCTCTTTGTTGGGTAGACAGTGGTCTCACTCTGGGGACACAAGGAGAACTCTGGCAACAGGCCTCCCCTGAAATCATAGAAGTCCTCCCATGCACTTCACAACCAGCCTACATCTTTGGCAATAAATGAATCCCCTCCAGCAGGGGAGGGCAGTACCCAAGGCCCCTATTAGTCTCCCTATTTTAAAATGAATGTAAGTGTTTAGGAAAAAAAATTAAGTGACAAACTGTCTGGTTGGCAAGTTTGTAGCTGAACTCATAAAAGGGAATGTGAGCACCTCACTGCCAGTGTCCAGAAGTTTAGCCCTTCTGCCCCACCCACTGCTTGCTAATATTGGCAGATACTTTGGGACAGTGCTCACAGGCTTCACTGCTGTGACCCAGCATGGACCCAGCACCCTGCCAGCTCAAGGGGCAGAGCCCAGCCCAGGTTTACAAAGGGTGAGGGACCCAAACATGCTGCCAGGGCACTTAAGTTTAACCAACCAGGAAACATGCATCCTTCCTCCAAGAAGTCTTGGGCCTCCAGCCACATTCACCCCCTCTGATGTGAAGGGTGCTTTACCCTGATGCATGTTTGGGGTGGATCTTCTGCTGTTCCTGTGACCATCTCCTGAACAATTGTGTACAAAGGGGAAAGGGGCAGATCCAGGAAGGAGACAGCTCTACCACCCAGTGTGGATGACGTGGGAGGGAATAACCACCATCAGGGCAATAGCGGCATCAATGACAGCAGCTGACTTCCTGCAGGCACTTTCCTGGAACCTGCACTCTACATGCATAATGCCAGCTCACCCACCTGACCTGGGAGGCTGGAGTTACTATATCTTCTTGGTAGATGAGGAAACTGAGACCCAGAGGGATTTGGAATCTTGCCCAAGGTTACACAGCTAGTAAGGACAGGACGGATCTGTGTGACTGAAACCCACACTTTTGACCTCCATGCCCACCACCCATGCCCTCACCATGGATGGTCTTCCTCCAAAGATGTGATCTTTCCCTGGATGGGAGGGGCAGGCGTGTTAACTGGGTTAACTGTTGTGGCCACGTGATAGGGTGTCATGGCCATGTGATGGATGGACATGACGGATGGACAGGCAGCTGTGGGCGGCAGGCTGAGACTGTCTCATCACGCTGTCAGTGAGCTGCCTATGCTGAAACGGTGGCTGCTTATGCCAGAGGCTGCAGGCATTCAGGCACATGCTCATTCCTGCCCTAACATGTTGTCTCTTGGCCACAGAATGGTACTGGCTGTGCTGTACACCGCACAGCTGCATGTCTTAGTGAAGACCAGACAACCCTGAGGGGCGAGCACTTCTGTATGGCGAGGTTGGCTTGGCGGTGCCCCATTCCCAAGGTAAGTGTACAGCAGGAGATCGTCCTCTCCAAAATGAGCCTAGATGGGACAGTGCGGGAGGTCCACTCCGTATCCCAGTCCCCCCTCCAAGCTTGGTGCATGACCCAGCAGGGGGACCAAGGGGGATACTCTCACCTACCTCATCACACTTATTCCTAACAACAACACTGAGAGGGATTTTATACTCCCAGGTATGATTGAACAGCCTTTTTAAGGATCACCTTCCTTAGGAAAGCTCTTGGTGGGGGCAGTTTCTCAGAGACGACTGTCCTCTTGCCTAAGGAAGCTCTTCCCTGGGATCTCCTCCTGCCTGCTGCAGGCTCCAACACACACATTTGGAGAAACTTCATCCCCTGTCCACAGAGCCCCACCTTCTTCTCCAACTGTTTATGCTGCAACTCTGAGATATACACTAGGGATTCTGGCTGGATAGGCCAGGGTAAAGCTCGGCACTCAGGCCAATCTTTTAAGCTCCCTATACCAAGGCGAGTTTGAGATACACCCCTACTCCCCTCTATTCTACTGAGTATGTGTAAATAATCATTCTCTCGCTCTCTCTCTCTCTCTCTCTCTCTCTCTTTCTCTCTCTCTCACACACACACACACACACACACACGCCTTTACAGTCTGTAAAGAATACACCAGCAGAGACCCAGAAGTGGCCAGCGCGGAGTGAAGGTCTCGTTGTAGAGCGTGAGTTTCCGTCTTTCTAGTTTAAAGCTGCTCTTCGTGGGCCCTCTCCTCCAAACCCGGTGTCTGGGCATCGCGTCGGATCTTAAAAATCACTGCACTCGCCCCTGCACCCCAGTTCTGAAGGCAATATGTGGAAACTGGATCCCTAGCTCCGTGCTCCATCCGGATATACCAGGAGGAGGGAGCCAAGATGGCGGAGAGGAAGGGAGCTCTGTAAACTCCGTCCGCCCCATTTATCAAACTGAGAAGGATATTACTCTCATCTGCGAGAGCGGAAGGAGAAAATATGGACTCCAGAAAGAATAGAACCTCAAGGATACCTGAGTGAGTGAGGGCAAACGGGGGAGATCTGAAAACGGGCCAGCTGGGACGGGCAGGGGAGGCAAGATACCCAGCCCAACGTGGGGGAAGTGCACGGAGCCCGAGAGACAAAGGGAAGAGACAGGGGAGTGCACTTCCCGGCAAAAAGCGGCTGGAGCGCAGCTGTGCCAGGGGAGCGGACTTCCAGGCGAGAAGCGGCCAGGGCTGCGGCTACACCAGGGGTGAGCAATTCGAACTTGGTTTTGGGAACGGGACCACGGACCGCATTTCCACGGCGCACCTTGCCCCCTGCACGGACTGCGCGAATCCCGGGTGCCCACAGGAAAAAATAGGGCCCACACCTACCGACTTCCGACAAGGAGTCGGTGGCGGGTGGAGGCCTGGGCACATGCTTAGACTGCAGGAGCTCCCAGCTCATTTCCAGCAGCGCACAGCACCTTGAGCAACAGTTATCAGAAACCAAGAGAGACTCAGGTTTTGTTTTGTTTTGTTTTGTTTTGTTTTCCTTTCCCCCATTGCAATCGCGATCCTGGCTGGGGGTGGGGACTCAGCAATTGAGTCTGTGAAGGTGCACGCTTCACCTCCTGCTGCTCATTTCGCCTCAAGGAGGGGCGGAGCCCCCCCTGAGAACAGCCTCCAAGACCTACCACATCAAACCACGCCTATCCACCAGGGGGAGCTGCTGCTTTTTTTTTAATATAAAATTTTTTTTTCTTCACCTGTTTCGTACTTATTTCTTTGTCATTATTACCTTTCTTTCCTTTCTCTTTACTCAATTCTTTTAAATTTTACTCCTTATTTTCCTTTCTCCTTTCTCCCTTACTTTTTCACCTTCTTGCAACCCAGAAAAATTCTCCTGTATCTCATCCTTACCTCTCCCCTCAACTGGTCATACACTTTTAAACGGTCTACTGTCCTTTGTTGTCTCCAACCCCCTTTTATATATTTTTTTTCTTTTCTTCTTTCTCTTTTCTTTTTATTTTCTCTTCTCTTCTTCTTTTCATCTCTTTCCCTCCCATTTTCTTTCTTATCTTTCCCCCCTGTAATGTGTTTCTTTGTTTGATTTCTCTGTGTGTATGTGTGCTTCTGTTCCCTCTGTGTTTGTCAGTGTGTTTCCTTCTTAGGACAACACCAAGAAACAAGCCAAAGTGTGCAAAAAGGCGATTCCCAAATATTGCAGAGTAGGGAAATAAAATACTCACAGGCACAACAAGAGAAACTGAGAGACATCATTAAGAGAATATTTCCTGAAAAGGCAGGCCCTGGACAGTCAATAAGCCTCCTTTAACAGAGAAATATTAATAGGTGCACAGTGCACAACAAGCTTTCTAAAGGTGACAAGAGACAGAAAACTAGCAAAAATGACAAAACGAAGAAACTCTCCCCTGAAGAACTTCTAGGAGGAAATCACAGCCACAGAACTGCTCAAGGCAGATCTAGACAACATACCAGATCAAGAATTTAAAAAGCTTGTCATAAGATTAATCGCTGGGGTTGAGAAAAGCATCAAAGAATCAACTGATGGGTTAAAAAAGGCTAGAGGTGAGGTGAAAAACAAACTGGAGGCAGCCACCTCAAGAATTGACGAGGCAAAGAGAAGAATAGGTGAATTAGAAGATATAGTTATAGCAAAAGAGAAAGCTGAAAAAAAGAGAGAGAAATTAATCCAGGAGCAGGAAAGGAGAATTCGAGATCTGAGTGATACAATCAAACGGAACAACATCCGGCTCATAGGAATTCCTGAAGAGGAAGACAGAGACAAAGGGCCTGAAGGAATACTTGACCAAATTACAACTGAGAATTTCCCAAATCTGGGAAATGAAATAGACATTCAAATTCAAGAGGCACAAAGAAACTCCTTAAGACGTAATTTGAATCAGCCTTCAGCACGACATATCATAGTGAAACTGGCAAAATATAAAGATAAAGAGAGAACTCTGAAAGTAGCTAGGGAGAAAAGGGCCCTCACATACAAAGGGAAACCTATCAGAGTGGTTACATACCTATCTAATGAAACCTGACAGGCCAGGAAGGAATGGCAGGAAATCTTCAATGTGATGAGCAGAAAAAACATGCAGCCAACAATCCTCTACCCAGCAAGCCTTTCTTTCAAAATAGAAGGAGAGATAAAGGTTTTCCCAAATAAACAAAAATTGAGAGAATTCATGACCACCAAACCAGCCCTACAGGAAATCCTAAGAGGGACTCTATGAGGGAAAGATTGCAAAGAATACAAGGTGCCAGAGACACCACTGTAAACATGAATCCTAGGGAGAACACAATGACTCTAAACCCACATTTTTCGATAATAACATGGAATGTAAATGGACTGAATGCTCCAACCAAACGACACAGGGTAGCAGAATGGATAAAAAAACAAAACCCATCTATTTGCTGTCTACAGGAGATGCATTTTTGACCGGAAGACACCTTCAGGTTGAAAGTAAAGGGATGGAGAAATATCTATCAGGCAACTGGAAGCCAAAAGAAAGCTGGAGTAGCCATACTAATATCAGACAAACTGGACTTTAAAGTGAAGGCAGTAACAAGAGATGAAGAAGGACATTATATAATAATTACAGGATCTCTCCATCAGGAAGAGCTAACAATTATAAATATCTATGCGCCTAACTCGGGAGCACCCTAATACATAAAGCAATTAATCACAGAAAGAAACAATCTTATTTACAAAAATGTGCTAATTGCAGGGGACATTAATACTCCACTGACAGCAATGGATAGATCAACCAGACAGAAAATCACTAAGGAAACAATGGACCTGAATGACACATTGGAACAGATGGAACTGATAGACATGTTTAGAACTCTGCATCCTGAAGATAGGAAATTCACCTTCTTTTCGAGTGCACATGGCACATTCTCCAAGATAGACCACATGCTGGGGCATAAAGCAGCCCTCCATAAGTATAAACAAATAGAGATCATACCATGCACACTTTCAGAACACAATGCTATGAAACTTGAAATTAACCACAGGAAAAAGTCTGGAAAACTTCCAAAAATGTGGAGGTTAAAAATCACCCTATTAGGCCTGGAGGCAAGATGGCGGAGAAGTAAGGAGCCCCATTACCTCCGTCCACCCACAATTATCAAACTGAGAAGAATTAAAAAGCCACAGCTCTCTGATCTCCAAGAACGGAGGTGTGCGGACAGACCCCTTATCGACAGCACTCTCACGGTTGTCTGAGTGAGTGAGTGCGAACGGGAACCGGAGACTTTAGGGGAGGGAGCGCCGGCTCCGGAGACAAAGCGCCCAGCGCCCCGAGGCTGGGCGCTGGGCCCGCTGAAACCCGCGAGTCCCCAGGCGCACCGCTCCTAGCCGGGCGGGGCGGCGGGAGCCCGGAGGCGGACAGGTCAGCGGGGATCGGCACAGTGCGGGGCG
>PISW01016962.1:0-11570 GCA_004023785.1 Mungos mungo
GTGCTGTGGAGGGGAGCCCTGGTTGCTTAGAAACTGAGAAAGGAGGTCACAGAGGAAAGCACAAAGAGAGCATTTCCCCAAAGCCATTGGCTGTAAAATGAGAGGGGCTGATATTTTGTGAGTTCTGCAACCAGCAGGGCTTGAGGACTGGAGTTTTAAAGGTCTGTGGGCTTGGTTGTGAAGAGCCCTTAGGGCA
The DNA here is from genome assembly GCA_004023785.1 of Mungos mungo. Lineage (NCBI taxonomy): Eukaryota > Metazoa > Chordata > Mammalia > Carnivora > Herpestidae > Mungos > Mungos mungo. The sequence goes on from PISW01016962.1 coordinate 197, forward strand.
CCTTCCTAATTCTGGCAAGAATGCAGGCAAATGACCCAGGGGCAGATTGTGTGAAAAAGGGGATCTGAAGAACACCTGGAACACAAAGGGAGAGATTATTGAGAGATTGTTCACTCTTCTTAGAGTGCCTCCTGAGTGGCAGCATGCATAGAGACACCCCCTGCCCAAAGGAGCCTGCAGGCACCATTTTCCTGCCCTGCCCCTCAGCCTAAACAGCAGAGCCACCTGTGAAGGGCAACTCAGACCCAACACTGACTGCCTAGCCTGCTTGGACCAAGTCCCATGCCCCTGCACTCATGTCTCTTGACTACAGAGATCAGCAGGACTTCAGTTCTAGTGGAAGTAGTATCAGGTCTCATTTAAGAAGCAGACCAGAGCATACCTAGCTAAAATTCAATACATTCTGAACAAAAACCAAACATTGTCCACAGCAAGCAAGGAGTGCCTCTGCAGACTACTGTTCTGAAGGATAGAGAAGCCAAAACCCAACATCAGAGCACACACAGTACACACTAGAGACACTTACTAAAGCATTAGGACATGGACACTATATGACCTCTTCTTCATAAGGCCATTACTCTCAGCAGCAGGAAATATAACAGACTTGTCTAACACAGAGAAGAAGCCAGAGATTTAGACAAAATACCAAGTTGGAGGAATTCATCCCAAATGTAAGAACAAGATAAGGTGACAGCCAGAGACCTAGGCAAAGCAGATACAAGTAACATGCTGGAGAACTTAAAACAACAATCCTAAGGATACTCGCTGGGTTTGAGAAAAGGATGGAAGACTTCAGGGAGGGCCCTACTGAAGAGATAATAGAGTTAAAAAATAATCAGTCAAAAATAAAAAATGCAATACATAAGACTAGAAACAGATGATGCAATGAACATAAGCCTGGAAGAAGCAGAGGAACAAATAAATGATATCATTTCTATAGAAGATAAAACAACGGAAAATAAGCTAAACAAAAGAATGAAGAAGACTTATGGAACTTGAAAATAGACTTAGGGAATTCAGCCAATCCATCAAGCATAACAGCATTCTTATTATAGGACTTCCATAGGAAGAAGAGAGAGAAAAGGGGGAAGAAAATTTATTGAGGAAATAATATCTGAAAGTTTCCCTAATCTGGGAAAGGAAGCAGATATCCAATTCCAGAAGACATAGAACCCCCATTAAAAATCCACTAAAGCAGGTCAACACCAAAGCATATTGTAATTAAATCTGAAAAATATAGTGATAACAAAAAAATCTGAAAAGCAGCAAGAAAAAAGAAGTCCTTAACTCACAAAGGAAGACCCATATGGCTAGAGGTTTTTCAACAGAAATATAGTAAGTCAGAGGGGAGTGGCATTACATATTCAAAGTATTGAATGGGAAAAATCTGCAGCCAAGAATAATCTATCCAACAAAGTTATCATTCAGATAGAATGAGAGATAGTTTCCCAAACAAAAACTAAAGGAGTTCATGACCACTAAACCAGCCCTGAAAGAAATATTAAAGGCAAATCTCTCAGTAGAAGGAAGAGACCAAAAGTGGCAAAGACCAGAAAACAAACAAAGAAAATCTTCAGAAACAATGACAGAACAGGAAATAAAATGACACTAAATAAATATCTTTCAATATTACTCTGAATATAAATGGACTAAATGACTTCAACAAAACACACAGGGTGTCAGAGTGGATACAAAAACAGCCCCCATCTATATGCTGCCTATAAAGGACTCTTTTTAGACCTAAAGAAACCTGATGATTGACAGTGAGGGGATAGAGAAACATTTATTATGCAAAATAAAGCTAGAGAAACAATACTTTTATCAGACAAACTAGACTTAAAATTTTTTTCGAATGTTTATTTATTTTTGAAGGAGAGAGTGAGAGAGAGAGCGAGTGAGCGAGCATGAGCAGGGGAGGAGTAGGGAGAAAGGGAGACACAGAATCCAAAGTGAGCTCCAGGCTCTAAGCTGTCAACACAGATCTCAATACAGGGCTTGAATCTATGACTCATGACCTAAGCCAAAGTTAGATAATTAACAACTGAGCCACCCAGGTGCCCCTAGACTTCTTTTTTTTTTTTTAAGTTTATGTATTTACTTTGAGAGAGAGAGAACATGAGAATGGGTGGGGCAGAGAGAGAGAGAGAGAGAGAGTGAGAGAATCCCAAGCAGGCTCCATGCTATCAGCACAGAACCTGACGTGGAGTTCAATCCCACAAACTATAACATCATGACCTGAGCTAAGGCCAAGAGTCAGACTTTTAACTAACTGAGCCACCCAGGCACCTCTGGACAAACTACACTTTAAACCAAAGATTGTAAAAAGAAATGAAGAAGGATACTATATCAATAGAAGAGGAATATCCAATAAGATCAATTATAAATATTTATGTCCCAAACATGTTAACCCCCAAATATACAAAACACTTAATAACAAAGATGAGGGAACTCATTGATAATAATACAATAATAGTAGTGAATTTTAACACCCCACTTCCATCAACTGAAAGATCGTGTAAGCAGAAAATCAACAAGGAAACAGTAGATTTGAATGACTCACTGGACCAGATGAACTTAATGGATATATTCAGAAGATTCTATCCTAAAGCAACAGAATACACATTGTTTTAAGTGCATAAGGGACATTCTCCACAACAGATCAAATACTAGTTCACAAATTAGATCTGAATTAGTACAAAAAGGTGGAGATCATACCATGCATATTTTTAGTCCATAATGCTATGAAACAATGTCAACCACAAGAAAAGATCTGCAGAGACTACAAATACATGGAAGTTAAAAAAAAAAAAAAACAAAACAGCTACTCAACAGTGAATGGTTCAACAAGGAAATCATAGAAAAAATTAAAAAAAAAATGAACACTACTGAAAATGAAAAATAATGATCCAAAACCTTTGGGGTGCAACAAAGTGGTCCTAAGAAGGAACTATATAACAATACCAGCCACTTCAGAAAGCAAGGAAAATCCCAAATTAACAACCTAACTTCATACCAGAAGTGCTAGAAAAAGAACAAATGAAGCCTAAATCTAGCAGAAGGAGGGAAATAATAAAGATGATAGCAGAAATAAATGACATAGAAACTAAAAGATCAAACAGACCAATGAAATCAGAAGATGGCTCTCTGAAAAAAAATAAAATTGATAAATAGCTAGTCAGATTTGTCAAAAATAGAGCCCAATTCAAAAAAATCATAAATGAAAAATTAGAAATCACAATACCACAGAAATACAAACAACCATAAGAAAATATGATGGAAAACTATATGTCAAGAAATTGGACAACCTGGAAGAAATGGATGAATTTCTAGAAACATACAAACTACCATAATTCAAACATGAAGAAACAGAAAACCTGAACAGACTGATAACCAGAAAAGAAATGGAATCAGATCAAAAATCTCCCCACAAAAGTCCAAGGCCAGATGACTTCACAGGGGAATTCAACCAAACATTTCAAGAAGAGTTAATACACCTATTCTCCTCAAACTATTTAAAAAATTGAAATGGAAGGAAAACTTCCAAATACATCTATGAGGCCAGCATTACTCTAATACTAAAACCAGATAAAGACACCACTAAAAGAGAACTATAGGCCAATATCCCTGATAAACATGTACACAAAAATTCTCAGTGAAGTAATAGCAAACCAAATCCAATAGTATATTAAGAGAATCATTCACCATGATCAAGTGGGATTTATTTCAAGGATGCAAGGGTTGTTCAATATTCACAAATCAATCAACATCATACACCACATTAATAAAAGAAAGGATATAAACCATATGATCCTTTGAACAGATGAAGAAACAGCATTTGACAAAGAACAACACCCACTCATAAAAAAAAAACCCTCAACAAAGTAGGGCCATATATGAAAAACGCACACAAAATATCATCCTGAATGGGGAAATATTGAGAGCTTTTTTTTTCCCCCAGTCAGGAACAAGACAAGAATGCCCACTCTCACCATTGTTATTTAACATAGTACTGAAAATAGTAGCCACAGCATATAAGAACAAGAATTAAAGGCACTCAAATTGACAAGTAAGAAGTCAAAATTTCACTATTTGTAGAGGACATGATACTATATATATAAAACCTAAAACCACTAAAAAATTGGTAGAACTGATAGATAAATTCAGTATAATCACAGGATACAAAATCCATATACACAAATCTGTTGCATTTCTATACACCAACAATGAAGTTGAAGAAAGAGAAATTAAGGAATCAATCCTATTTACAATTGCACCAAAATCATAAGATACCTAGGAATAAACCTAACCAAAGAGATAAAAGAGCTGTACTCTAAAAATTATAAAACACTGATTAAAGAAATTGAAAATGACACAAAGAAATGGAAAGACAGTTCATGCTCATGGATTGGAAGAATAAATATTGTTAAAAGGTCTAAATTACCTAAGTCTACACATTTAATGCAATCCCTACCAAAATACCACCAGCATTTTTCACAGAGCTAGAACAAACAATCCTAAAATTTGTATGGAACCATGAATAGTCAAAGCAAACCTGGAAGGGAAAAAAGCAAAGCAGGAGGCATCACAATTCTGGACTTCAGGTTACATTACAAAGCTGTAGTGATTAAGACAGTATGATATTGGGACAAAAATAGACACATAGATCAATGGAACAGAATGAATAATCCAGAAATGAACCCAGGACTGTATGGTCAACGAACCTTTCAGAAAGCAGGAAAGAATATTCCAATGGAAAAAATACAGTCTCTCCAACAAAGGGTGTTGGGAAAACTGGACAGCTACTGCAAAGGAACGAAAATCAACCACTTTCTTAACCATAATGGGTCAAAATGGGTTAAAACCTAAATGTGAAACAGGAAACCATAAAAATCCTAGAGATCATAGGCAATGTTCTCCTTTGATATCAGCCATAGCATTTTTTTTAACTAGATAAGACCCTGAGGCAAGGAAAACAAAAGTAAAAATGAACTACTGAGACTTGAGCAACATAAAAAAACTTCTGCACAGTGAAGGAAACAATCAATAAAACTAAAAGGCAGTCTATGGAATGGGAAAAGATATTTTCAAATCACGTTATCTGATAAAGGGTTAGTATCCAAAATCTGTAAAAAATTTATCAAACTCAATACCCAAAAAACAAATAATCTAGTGAAGAAATGGGCAGAAGACATTATTGGCATTTTTCCAAAGAAGATATACAGATGGTAACAGGCACTTGAAATGATGCTTAATATCACTCACCATCAGTGAAACACAAATCAAAACTACAATGAGACATCATGCCACACTATTCAGAATGGCTAAAATTTACAACACAGGAAACAGGTGTTGCGAGGATACAGGAAAGGGGAACCCTTTTATACTGTTGGGAATGAAAACTAGTACAGCCAATATGGAAAAACTATGGAAGTTCCTCACAAAGTTAAAAATTGAACTACCCTATGAACCAGCAATTACACTATTTACACAAAGAATACAATAATTCTATTTCCAAGGAGCACATGTACAGTGATGTTTACAGTGACATGATCAACTGATGAATAGGAAAAGAAGATGTGATAAATATACAAAGTACATTCTTCAGCCATAATAAGTATGAAATCTTGCCATTTTCAAAAACATGGATAGATCTAAAGAGTATAACACTAACTGAAATAGATCAGTCAGGCAAAGGTGAATACCATATTATTTCATTTGTATGTGGAATTTTTTTAGGTCTATTTACTTATTTTGAGAGAGAGAGCACGAAGGAGCAAACAACAGAGAGAAACAGAGAGAGAGGAAGAGAGAGAGAATGCAAAGCAGGCTCTGCACTGTCAGCTCAGATACCAATGTGGGGCTCAAACTCATGAACTGAACCATGAGATCATGACCTGAGCCAAGATCAAGAGTCATACGCTCCACCAAATGAGAGAGAGAGAGAGAGAGAGAGAGAAATCAGTAAACAGACTCTTGATTATAGAACAAACTGATGGTTACCAGAGGGGAGGGGAGTAGTGGGATGGGTAAAATTGGTTAATTGGTTAAGAGTACCCTTATCATCATGAATACCTAGCAATGTAGAGAATTGTTGAATCATTATATTGTACACCTTAAACTAATATAATATTGTGTATTAATTATACCTGAATTAAAAAATTAATAAAACATATAAAAGCAAAATTCCTTTTTAAAATGTGGCAATCCACGAATTCATAAAAGCAGGAAAAAAAGCAATTATCCAGTTAAGACTACCTAAAAATGAAAGGTAGATTTAACTTTTGACAATCATTAAATATAATTCACTATATTAACAGTAAGAAAAGAAAATGAACATATGATTATCTCAATATATGCAACAATGTGCTTAGTAATAGTCAACTATCATTGTTGGGGAAAACTTTCATAAACTAGGAACAAAAAAATGTCTATGTATGAAAAACCTCAAAACATAGAACAGTAGCTAGAAATAACATTGTTACTTTCACTGATCTGAAATGCTAGCCCAGAGGGGAAAAACCATATCAACAAAATCCTTTAAAAACGTAAATACAGAGTAAAGTAGTATTTAGAACAGATCTAATTCAGAAAGACTTTAGAATTTAACAAGATGAGAGCTTACCAAAAATATCCATTTTAAAATATATAATAACAAATCTTGAAGTAATTCACCTGATCCAAGTGTAACTTCACTGAGTGACTAACCAAAGACCAACACGTTTGAAAAAGAAAGAAAAAATCCAACATTCAGAAAGGTTAATTTAATAGTGTCTACCATTCGAAGATTACTAAAAATATGAAGCAGCGCAAAAATTTGAATCATACAAGAAGAATCTGAAATCAATAGAAATAGGCTCAAAAAGTATCTACATGATAAACTTAGAAAAACTTTAAAAGAGCTAGTATATCATTTTTATTATTTTGAAGAACCATCTCTTAGTTTCATTGACCTGTTCTGATTTTATGTTGTTGCTGTTTGTTTCTATGTCATTTACTTCTGCTCTAGTCGTTATTTATTTCCCTTCTTCTGCTGGCTTTAGGCCTTATTTGCTGTTCCTTTTCTAGCTCCTTTAGATGTAAGATTAGACCTTTCTTATTTCTTGAGGTAGGCCTGTATTACAGCATACTTCCCTCTTAGGACTACCTTTGCTATATCCCAAAAGATTTGGGTTGTCATGTTTTCATGTTCATCTTCTTCCATGTACTTTTTTACTTCTTCTGTAATTTTCTGGTTAACCCATTCATTCTTTAGTAGTATGTTCTTTAACCTTGAAGTATTTGTGGTCTTTCCAAATGTCTTCTTTTAGTTGACTTCAAGTTTCATAGTGTTGTGGTCTGAAAATATGCATGGTATAATCTCAGTTTTTGTACTTGCTGAGGGATGATTTGTGACCCAGTATTTGATCTATTCTGGAGAATGTTCTGTGTGCACTTGACAAGAAAGTGTATTTTGCTGCTTAAGGATAAAAATGTTCTGAATAGATCTGTTAAGTCCATCTAGTGCAGTGTGTCATTCAAAGCCATTGTTTTTCTTGTTGATTTTCTGCTTAGGTATCTGTCCACTGCTGTTAAAGTCCCCTACTATTCTTGTATTATTATCAATGAGTTCTTTTATATTTGTTATTAGTTGATTTACATATTTGGCTGTGTCAAATTGAGGGTATAAATATTTACAATTTTAGGTCTTCTTGATGCAGAGAGCTCTTATTTATGATAATAATCCCTTCTTCGTCTCTTGTTACTGACTTTGGTTTAAAATCTAGTTTGTCTGTTATAAGTATGCCTACCCTGGCTTTCTTTGAAGTCCATTAGCACGATTGATGTTTCTCTATCCTGTCACTTTCCATATGCAGATGTATTTAGGTTTAAATGAGTCTCCTGTAGGCATCATATAGATGGGTCTTGTTTTTTTTATCCCTTCTGTTACCCAATGTCTTTTGTTTAGATCATTTAGTCCATTTACATTCAAGATGAGTACTGGAAGACATGGTTAGTGCCATTGTGTTACTTGTAGAGTTGGTGTGTCTGGTGATGTTCTCTAGTCCTTTCTAGTCTTTGTTGCTTTTGGTTTGTTTGTTGTTGCTTTTTTTTTTTTTTTGCCCCCAACACTCAAAGGGTTCCCCCTAATATTTCTTGCAGAACTGGTTTAGTGGTCACGAACTCTTTAGTTTTTGTTTGTCTGAGAAACTCTTTATCTCTCCTTCTATTCTGAATGACAGCCTTGCTGCATAAAGAATTCTTGGCTGCATATTCTTCCCATTCAGCATGTTGAATATATCCTGCCATTACTTCTGGCCTGCAAGATTTCTGTGGAAAGATCTGCTATGAACCTGATCTGTCTTCCCTTGTGTGTTAAGGACTTTTTCCCTTTGCTTCTTTCAGGATTCTTTACTTGTCTGGGTACTTTATGAATTTGACTATAATAAGTGTTGGCAATGGCCAGCTTTTGTTGACTCTAATTGGAGCTCCATTTGCTTGTTGGATTTTGATGTCTGTGTTCTTCCCCAGATTAGGGGAAATGTTAGCTATAATTTGCTACCATAAACCTGTTCCCTTTACTCTCTCTTCATCTTCTGGTATTCCTATAATATGAATGTTATTTGATTTTCATATGTTGCTGAGTTCCTTAAGTTGACGTCCATTTACAGTTATCCTTGTTTCCCTCTTCAGCTTACTTTCAATAATTTTATCTTCTATGTCACTGATTTTCTCCTCTGCTTCATCTTTCCTTGTTTTTATGGCATCCATTTGGGTTTGCATCTTGGTGATGACATTTTTTATTTCAGTCTGACCATATTTTAGAAGGCCTTTATCTGTATAGTAAGAGACTCCCTTGGTGTCTTGTTTTTGTTTTTTAAAGCCCAGCTATAATTCTTATAATTGCTGTTTTAAAATCTGGTTCAGACATCTTATTTATAACAATATTGATAAAATTAATAGCCATCATTTTTTTCTTCCTTTCTTTTCCTTCTTTTGGAATGAATTCCTCTTTCTTGTCATTTTGGAGAAAGAAAAAATAAAACTAAAAATTACAATTAAAAAAAATAAAAAAAGGAAGCTAGATCCTAGTTGTGTTTTGGTTTGCATGTTAAGAGAAGCTTGTTAGAAAACAGAAAAGAAAAAAATTATAAAAAAATACTGGTGCCTAGGCAGCTCAGTCAATTAAGTGTCTGACTCTTGATCTTGGCTCAGGTCATGATCTCACAGTCCTTGGGACAAGCCCTATGTCTGGCTCTGCCCCAACAGCATGGGGCCTGCTTGGGATTCTCTCTCCTTGTCTCACTGTTGCCCTTCCCCGCCACTTGCACTCTCTCAGTCTCTCAAAATAAATATCTTTTTAAAATTTTAATAGAAAAAAATAAAAAATTTTGCTCTTTCTATATTCAAAAAGAACCCCAACAGACCAAAACAGCAGCAACAAACAAATGAAGAAAGAAAGAAGACGCCCAAATGAAGCTAGATTCCATTTCCCCTAGACCTGAAGTTTTGCAGCACTCTATGATCAGTAGCCTTAGTGCGTGGAGGGGGTTTTTGCTGGTCTTCTGCGGGAGGAGAATGCAGCTGTGATTCTCAGGCGTACTTGCCCTAGTGGAGATGAGCCTGAAGAGCACAGGGGACAGGGATTGTTGTAATGTCTAAGTTCTTGACTTGGTAGGGCTGCTTGGTTCACTAGGGTCATCAGTGTTAACGGCCTAATAGCTAAAATGGCTTCATCTTCCTCTCTAGTCTCTAGCGCAGGAAGTTCTTATCTTCACAGATGCACAATACACTTCCTGTACCTCTGGATTATGTCAGCTCCAATATGTGTCTGAGCTGTCTGTCTGCAAGGGTGTTATCTCAGGCATGACTGTGTTTCAAAACTCCACGTCAGAGACCTCCATGGCTCAGATCTATGTTGATCATCTGGAGGAGGCTCTCCCTGCACGGTGGCCAGTACTGGCTTGTCCCAGTAAATGTTTGCACAATTGCACAGTGGCAGCACCTCAGTTTATGGCAAATTGTACAAATAGCTGGCACGACTATCTGCTTCCCTCAGTCAGCATCTTTGTTCCTAAACCAGTGAATGGAGAGCTATATGGTGTCTGCCAGTCTTTTCCCAATGGAGAGGCTGAATCATCTCTACTGAAAGTACTCCAAGCAGGGCAACTGCTTCTTCCATGTGATCCTCAGACCACACTGTCCACTCCCAGGACTCTGACCTTTTTCCTTCCTAGAGCAGAGCCAGACACTGAGCTTGGAAACTTCAGACTGTGCTCTGCTGTTTATAAAAAACTGGTGGTATTGAAACCATCTTTTTTTTTTTTTTTGCCATCAGTGGTTTTGGAGAACAGCTTTCTTGTGCGGTATCCTGAGTGTGTGTTCACTCTTCCTCTTTTTTTAATTCTCTCTTCCTAGCTACTTTCAGGGGAAGTGGTTTTCTTGCACAAACACAAGGCACTGCTCAATCTCCCTGCTCTCTCCTTTCCATGAAAAGGGCTTCTACCCCTCACTGGCACCATGGCTCTTCTGTCCCCAGTCACTCCTTTCCATATGGCTGCCATATTCTCTCCCTCAAATTAGCAGATTGTACTATGAAATTAATCAGTTTCCTAGTGTTGAAAATTGTTTGAAATGGATCTACTTGTTTTTGAGGGATGAAACAAGCCCAGAGTCTCTTACTACTCTGCCCTGTTAACTCCTAAATTAAAGAAAATTTATTTTAGTTATTGTCTCAAAACTGATACACTTAACAGATATTTTGAATAAAAACTTTAAACATAAAAGGATATTATTTATATTGTAAAATGCTACAATATAGATTAATAAAATGGAAAATAAAGGTTATAGAATACTTTTTAAAAAATAAAATAAAATGAAGAATGGAATAAAATGAGATACTGCAGAAACAAAACCCAACAGAGAGCAGGAAGAAGGGGGGCAGAAAAGCAAAAAAAGGGAAAATAGGGAAAAATAGCAAGATGGTAGATGTAGGGCAATTTAAATTATTAAATTACCTGTAAATGATCTAAGGACTCTATTAAAAGTCTGATACTGCCAGAATGAAGCACAAGGAAGATCCAATATTTTGGTGTCTACAAGGAATCCACTTTAAAGACACAGGCAGCTTCAAAGTAAACAATGGAGGAAAGATCATGCAAACAGTAATGAATAAAGGAAGTGAAGCAGTATCAATATTTGACTCTGAAGATTTCAGGCCAATGAATATCACCAAGACTACAAAGAGATGTTATAATTTTAAATAGCTCAATCCATCAGGAAGATGTAAGAATCCTAACTATTTGTACCTAATATCCAAGCTTTATAATTTATGAAGGCAAACATTTGTTACCGAATTAGATTTCCCAACAGATTGAAAAACTATATACACACAAAA
>PISW01016963.1:0-11641 GCA_004023785.1 Mungos mungo
AGTGATGGACACGGGGAAGGTGGAGGCAGTAATGGACATGGGGGAGGGGGGACCGCAGTGATGGACACGGGGGAGGGGGGAGCGCAGTGATGGGACAGGTGCAGACAAGGCCTCAGGTTTGACATTTGGGGTCAGGACAGCCTCGGGGCCTCACTTGTCAGTGGAGTTCGCTGACTCCAGTCCCCCAGCCTGTCACGAGGAGGCAGCGGGTCATCTGTTCGCTCCGAAGCCCCGGGTCGGGCCTCCAGGCAGCAGGCTCTCAGCAGTGCTGAGGCTGGGAGGCCTTGGGAAGGTAGGGGAGGCTCGGAGCGAGCAGAGGTTGGAAGGCCGATGGCCGCGGGGTGTCCCGGGAGCCGTGCCCCCGGTGGTGAGGACACGGGTGCAGACTCGGGCGTGGGGACGGAGGCTGTGCCCAGGGGCATCTGGGGAGCACGCGCTGTCACTGCAAGCGGGGCCTCTATCGCTGTCCCCCAGGTAGACGTTCAGCTTCAGGTGGCCGTGCTGCAGCCGGGCCGCTACGTCCTGCTGGTGGAGTATGCCAGCGAGGACGCCCGCCAGGAGGTGGGCGTAGGGGTGCACATCCCGGGCCAGGCACCCCAGGAGGGGGCACTCACCTTGCACCCCTGCATCTACAGGTCTGCGGGAGCGGGAGAGGGTTCGGGTCTGGGGGAGCTGCGTGGGAGGGCTTGGGCCCCCGAGCGGCCCCACCTGCTGACCGCCCGCCCCTGTCCCTAGCACCCTGTGCCGGGGCGCCGCCCTGGACCCCCAGCACCGCCTGGCGGCCTTCCACGTGGACACAGAGGCCAGCGTCCGGCTCACGGCCAAGCAGGCACACTTCTTCCTGGTGAGTCCCGGGCCCCCGACCACACGGGCCCCAGGCCCCCTGAGGCGTCAGGCCTTCAGGAAGGTTTCAAACAGCCCAGAGGCAGAAGGGTGTGGTGAGCAAGCCCAGGTGCCCGGCACCTGCCCCACCACAGTCATGCCCGGCGCCGGCCCGGGTGGGGGGTGCGGGTAGTGGAGGAGGAAGTAATGACGGTAAGGAAAAGCTGCTTCCTGGTACGTACGAGGACGTCCGGCCTGAGGGGCCTGCTCCGCGGTCTGAGGACGGGGCCGCCGTGAGACGGGCCTCTGCGCCGTCCGGGCTCGAAGCTCTGCGAGGCACTAACCGTCGCGGACGCCCGGGAGCCAGTGGAGGCGCGCACTCGAGAAAGCTCCGGGCGGGTGACGTCTGCTCTCACGGGAGCGGCCGCTCGGAGGCTTACGTTCCCCGGGCCTTGGGAACATGGGTCACCTGTGCCTGGATTCGTGCACGAGCATCGTGGGTCAAGAGGGACCCGCAAACGGAAAGGGAGCCCACGTGGCTCCCACCCGACTGCCGGACGTCAGGGCGCCTGCGTCCGTGCTCTCCCTCGGCCCGCACCCAGGCCGGCGAGCAGCCCACCCCCCACACCCCTCGGGCCCCCACGGCCGCCCCCCTGCGCTGACCACACCACCTCACCACTGCGTCCTGGAGCTCCAGAACCACACAGGGCGGGTGTCTGTGCCTTGGTCACACAGCGTCCCCACCTCTGTGGGGTTCCCAGACAGCTTCGGTGCCTCTGTTCATTGTATTTGCCACGCAAAATACCGTCACTGGAGCTGAGGGGGAGGTCGTGGTCCAGGAGCCGCAGGGAGTGACAGGGCGGATGGCGGAGGGGAGACAGGAGCGCGGCCCCAGGGATAGCTGAGAAGGGCTCCTGGCCCAGACTCCCCGGTCAAGGCCAGCGTGCGTGCAGCCAGAGGGTTCGGGGCCCGGGCGCAGAGAGCAGGACACAGGTGGGCCGGGGAGCGGGGGGGCCCGCGTGCACGTCCACGTCCACGTCCACGTCCCGCCCACAGCACAGCATCACCCTGGTGCCCGTGGAGACGTTCAGCTTGGATTTCGTGGAGCCCCGGGCCCGCTGTGTCAGCAGCCACGGTGCCTTCGGGCCCAGCAGGTGGTGGGGCCGGGAGGGGCCGGGGCAGCTGGCGGGGCCCGCGAGCCGGCCCGTGGGGACTCACGCCCGTGCCCCCTCCAGTGCCACCTGCCTGCCGTCTCGCTTCCTGAAGCCGCCCCAGCCCATCGTCCTGCGGGACTGCCGCGTGCTGCCGCTGCCCCCCGGCCTCCCCCTGGCCCGCTCCCAGGACTTCGCGCCCAGCGCTCTCCCGCCAGGGCCCCAGCCTCGGCCCGCCACTGCCGTGGACCCCAACGTGGAGCCCACCCTGCTACGCCACCCCCAGGTGAGGACCCAGGCCGGGAGGACTGCACCCGCCGCCCCAGCTCGCACGCCCACCCCTGCGCCTGCTTAGCAGAGCCTCTCCCTGCAGGGGACGGTGGTCTTCGCCACCCACGTGCCTGCGCTGGGCCGCTACGCCTTCCTGCTGCACGGGTACCAGCCGGCTCACCCCACCTTCACCGTGGAGGTCCTCGTCAGCGGGGGCCGAGTCTGGCAGGGTGAGTGGCTGTGGCAGGTGACAGGGACGGACCCCCAGACGGGGAGCCTGCCGGGGGTCTCCTCACACAGCCCCTTGTGTGGTCGGACAGGCTCACCCCGCTGTCAGTTCTCACATGAGGTGTCCGGGGCCCAGGGCGGGCGGCAGCCCCGGTCTCTGTCCCCCTTCCTGGATTCTGCTCCTGATTCCCTTTGAGTCCGGGCTCAGCCCGTCAGGGAGGCGGGTAACCCAGGGCTCCGTGTGGGACACGGGCCGGCGGCACGTGTGTTCTCGCACGCGTGTCTGCTCTGGTTTTGCTCGGCCGAGCTCGGGCCCTGGGCCCAGTGGGCCTCTGCGCTGCCGCACCTGTTCACATAGTGCGAGTCACACGTCCTGGTTGTGCGTCACAGACGCACGCCCCTTGCTGGGCAGGGACTGTCCCGTGGGCATCTCTTCCTCCCTGGTGGCTCCAGGAGTGACCCGGAACGAGGCCGCGGCTGGCCTGTGGGGGGTGGAGGAGGCGCACTGACCGCTTTCCGTCCCCCTCCAGGCCACGCCAACGCCAGCTTCTGCCCCCACGGCTATGGCTGCCGCACGCTGGTGGTGTGCGAGGGCCAGGCCGTCCTGGACGTGACTGACAGGGAGCTCACCGTGACCGTGCGCGTGCCCGAGGGCCGGTGGTTCTGGCTGGTGAGTCCTGAGGATGCCGACTTCGTGGGGCCTGGCGTGGGGCCAGTGTCCCTGGGTATGGACGTCCTGGACGCAGCACGCCAGTGTCATTCAGGCAGGGTGTGCCTGCGTTGGCCCAGCCCCACGCCGGGTGCCAGGGAGAGCAGACTCCAGGGACCGCTGGGCTGAGCCGCAAGGCCGGTGGAGGTGGGAGGGTGTCCAAGAGCCAAGGTGTTGCCCACCATCCCCCTGGAGCCCTGCTGGTCAGGGTGGCCTTCCCGGAGGAGGAGGCCTAGAGGGCTGGAGAGGGAGGGCAAAAGCATGTCTGGCAGACTAGGAGGCTGGGCACTTCTTTATCGCTGAGCGTCGCCCCCCTACCAAGCTTCCATTGGGCCCCAGAGGCTGACCTCCCTTCTGAGTGGCCCACTGGGCACCCAGCACGTGCCAGCCTTGCTGGCCCAGGGTTGGGGTGTGCTGCGGTCACCACCGCTGTCTTAGCTGCCTGGCTGTACCCTGACCTGTCATGAAGGCCACTCCCCCCTCCCCCGCATGTGCTGGTGCTGGCGGGCTCTGGCACACTCCCTGGCTTGGGTCCTGTCCTGGGCCCACGGGAAGGTGACCAGGCCCTGGTGCTCTAGGAGTACGTGCTGGTGGTCCCCGAGGAGGCCTACAGCTCCAGCTACCTCCGGGAGGAGCCCCTGGACAAATCCTACGACTTCATCAGCCAGTGCGCCAGCCAGGGCTACCACATCAGGTGGGCGGGGCTGCGGGCGGGGGCGGGGCTGCGGGCGGGGCTCTGGGCGGGGAATTGGCCTCACCCCCGGATTCTCACCCCAGCCTCACCAGCTCATCCCAGTTCTGTCGTGATGCCGCCGCCTCTCTCTCTCTCTTCTACAACAACGGAGCTCGGCCTTGCGGCTGCCATGAAGTGGGAGCCACCAGCCCCACATGTGAGCCCTTCGGGGGCCAGTGCCCCTGCCGTGCCCACGTCATCGGCCGGGACTGCTCCCGCTGCGCCACCGGCTACTGGGGCTTCCCCAGCTGCAGGCGTGAGTGACTCCGCCCCCGGGGGGGCCGCGACGGGGGCCCTGATCCCGAGGAGGCTTCCCGGGGGAAGGAAGCGTGGGTACAGTGGCCAGGAGAAAATTCTAGATCTCCCCCCACCCTCCGCTGTCTGCAGGACCTCGGGCGGCCCGTGGCTTAGCTGTCGTGTGGGGACCAGACAGCAATTCTAGGCAACTGACTGCACGTCAGAGGAGCTGCCTGGGCCTGGGGGCCTGGAGCTGGGCGAAACCAGGCCGCGGTGGGGTGGGGTGTCCTCGGGGCAGGACCCCAGCCTCTGATGGGACAGAGGGTTCACCACAGCGCGTCCCTGCTCCGCAGCCTGTGACTGCCGAGGCCGCCTGTGTGACGAGCTCACGGGCCACTGCGTCTGCCCGCCGCGCACCGTGCCGCCTGACTGCGTCATCTGCCAGCCCCAGACCTTCGGCTGCCACCCCCTGGTTGGCTGCGAGGAGTGTAACTGCTCGGGGCCCGGTGTCCAGGAGCTGACGGATCCCACCTGTGACGTGGACAGCGGCCAGTGCAAGTGAGCGGGGCAGTGGGGCTGTCACCACGGTCCTGGGTCAGGGACGGCATTGCCACTGAGATGCACCCTCCAGGTCTGGGCAGAGGGAAGGCCCCACCCTGGGGATCCGCTGCCTCGGGGGCCACCTGTGGCCTCAGTAAGCATGGACGGGAGGCCTGGCCAACGTCTGAACTCCCTCCGGCAGGTGCAGACCCAACGTGGCCGGGCGCCGCTGTGACACCTGTGCCCCTGGCTTCCACGGCTACCCCAGCTGTCGCCCCTGTGACTGCCATGAGGCGGGCTCCATGCCCAGCGTGTGCGACCCTGTCACGGGCCAGTGCCACTGCAAGGTGAGGGGCCGGGCGCCCCACCTCCTGTGCTGCCTCAGCCGCTGAAACCCCTCCTCTGGGGGCTTCTGGGGGAGTGAGCCCGTCAGCGAGGGGGTGACAGCGAGCCAGCGCGGTCGACCCCACAGCACAGGACAGACTGACCTGCCTGCCCTTCTGCCCCCAGGAGAACGTGCAGGGCCCAAGGTGTGACCAGTGCCGCCTGGGGACCTTCTCCCTGGACGCCGCCAACCCAAAAGGCTGCACCCGCTGCTTCTGCTTCGGGGCCACCGAGCGCTGCAGGAGCTCCGCCCACACCCGCCGGGAGGTGCGCACGCGCAGCAGGACCGCCTCCCCGAGGGGACGGGTGACCCCCAGCGGGCAGGCCCCGGGCGCGGGACGGTCTCAGTGACACGTGAGGGTGTTCACCGTGCGCCCCTCCCGTGTGCCCACAGCTCGTGGACATGGAGGGCTGGACGCTGCTGAGTGGTGACCGGCAGGTGGTGCCTCACGAGCGGCGGGCCGGGGCCGAGCTGCTCTACGCCGATCTGCGGCGCGGGTCCGAGGCCCTCCCTGAGCTGTACTGGCAGGCCCCGCCCTCCTACCTGGGGGACAAGGTGAGCAGGTGACGCCCTGGGGACGGTGAGGTGCCCAGGAGGTGAGGGAGGACAGCGGGGGGACCGGCCACGTCCAGGGCCGGCTGGGGGCTCTGTGAGGTGCCTGGGGCCCCGCCTCGCCCCTTCGCCCCCTGGGCCCGTGGTCGGGGGCTGGCCGGGTCACGTCTCTCTGCCCTGCCTCCAGGTGTCATCCTATGGGGGGACCCTCCGCTACGAACTCCACTCGGAGCCCCAGCGGGGAGACGTGTTCATCCCCACGGAAAGCAGGCCGGACGTGGTGCTGCAGGTACCGGCCCGGGCGGACGTGGCCGGCGGGCTGGCAGGCGCTGCCCTAGCGGGCTGGCGGGCAGCCCGGCCGCCGGCCCTCATCTGTCCACGCGTCCCCCCAGGGCAATCAGATGAGCATCATGTTCCTGGAGCCGGTGTACCCGGCACCCGGCCGCGTCCACCCCGGGCAGCTGCAACTGGTAGAGGTGAGCAGAGCCCGGGCCGGGCGCAGGGTGGGGAGGGGGGACGTCCTGGGCCCCGGTACGGCCCAGGGGGGCCCCAGGGACCTGCACTGCTGTGCCCGCCCTCCGGGACAGAAAACGGGGCTGGGAGCGGGGGCTCGTCCCCTCCCCCTCGCATGTCCCTGCTGCTGCTCTGGCCGCCCGTGTGGGTGGCGCTCCCGGCCACGTGCTGGCCCTTGAAGCCCTGACCCCCAACGGTCAGGCAGCTCCTGGGATGCCCAGTGGCCCTGCCGTCTGCCTTCTGCCCCGGCCTCCCGGGGTCCCCTCTCCTCCCAGTTCGTAGCCTGTCTGGGTCTCTGCCTGAGGAGTCTGCAGCTGAACGGAAATTCCGACGTTTAACGTACTCAGAGTTCTTGGTTTTTCACGTGTAGTTGGTGTTTTTGTGTCTCGTCTGTGTCGGTCTCTCTGGAATCAGGAAGTACCCACCTAGGTTTTGTTCTAAAGCTTAAAGCGTTCTCTTCGTGCATTTGAATTCTTACCACGTCTGGAGTGGGTTTCTGGGCGCGGTGGGAGGTAGGGGCCCGGGTGCTGGTCTCCCCAGGGCGGCGGGCCAGTCCGCCCCGAAGTGCCCCGTCCTGCCCGCTGAGCACCGTCCCCGCCCGCAGGGGAGCTTCCGGCACACGGAGAGCCACAGCGCCGTGTCCCGCGAGGAGCTCATGATGGTGCTGGCGGGTCTGGAGCAGCTGCACATCCGCGCCCTCTTCTCCCAGACCTCGTCGGCCATCTCCCTGCGCAGGGTGGCGCTGGAGGTGGCCGGCGAGCCGGGTGAGGGGCCTCCCGCCAGCAACGTGGAGCTGTGCATGTGCCCCGCCAACTACCTCGGGGAGTCCTGCCAGGTGAGGGGGGGCGGGCAGCCCGCTGTGTCCCCGGTTCACCCCCCTCCCTCCCCCGTCACCTGTGTCCCTGCCTGGCCCTCCGTGCACACGGCTGCTCCGTTTCCCTCCACTGCCTGCTCCCGCCCTCCTCCCTTTCACGCATTCATCCACCTGCCTGTGTGTCCGGGGGTCTGTCCCTGAGTACCCGCCCACTCGGAAGAGGTTCTGGAGGAGAAACAGGTGGCCCAGCCCACGTGGGGGCGCTGCTCACCGGAGTCAGTGCGTCCATATGGCTTTGGGGGTTGACTTCCTGTCTCCAGCTGGGCCGGGATTCCTGAGGGTCTGAGCGCATGGTCCTTGGTCTGCCCTCAGGCTGGGCCTGCTTTCTTTCCTGAGCACTTCTGCCCCTGTCCCTAGGAGTGTGCCCCCGGCTACTACCGAGACATCAAAGGTCTCTTCTTGGGTCGCTGTGTCCCTTGTCAGTGCCACGGCCATTCGGACCGCTGCCTCCCTGGCTCGGGCGTCTGTGTGGTGAGTGGGGCCCAGTGGAGGCACAGAGCAGGGGAGACCAGGACCCTTGGGTCAGCACTATGGACGCCCTGGGGTGCAAGTGGAGATGGTGTCCTGGGCGGGGCACCGGCGGACCTTGGGCACAGAGTCCCCGGCATGCTAGCTGGAGGGCTGATCAGGCCCTGCTGGAGAGAAGCGGAGCCCCGCCGCCAGCGCCCAACCCCCGCCCCCTGCCCTTCTGCCCCAGGGCTGCCAGCACAACACGGAGGGTGACCGCTGTGAACGCTGCCAGGCCGGCTTCGTGCGCAGCGGGTCCGAGGACCCGACGGCCCCCTGTGTCAGCTGCCCCTGCCCCCTCGCCGTGCCTTCCAACAAGTAAGCTGGGCCAGCCTGGCCGGGGTCCTGAAGGGCGGCTGGTGGCTGTGCTCCCTTACGGCCCCGGTGTGGAAGGCTACCGTCCCCTACCCAGCTGGGTCGGCGCTGCCGTTGGCCGAGGTGGGCTTTCGAGGGGGGAGCCCCCGGTGGGAGTGCAGCTGTCACAGTACCGCCTCCCTCCCCACAGCTTCGCCGTGGGCTGCGTCCTGCGAGGTGGCCGCACACAGTGTCTCTGCAAACCCGGCTATGCGGGCGCCTCCTGCGAGCGGTGCGCGGGGCGTGCGGGCTGTGGGCCTGGGGGCGGGGCTGCGGAGGGGGGCGTGCGTGCGGGGGAGCGTTGGGGAGGGTGCGTGTGGGGGGGAACGTGCAGGTGTGCGTGGGGGGGAGCGCGCTGCAAGTGGGTGGAGGGACACAGGGCGCTAACCCCGCCCCCGCCCCCAGGTGCGCCCCGGGCTTCTTCGGGAACCCTATGGTGCTGGGCAGCTCATGCCAGCCCTGCGACTGCAGCGGCAATGGTGACCCCAACCTGCTCTTCAGCGACTGTGACCCCCTGACGGGCGCCTGCCGCGGCTGCCTGCGCCACACCGCCGGGCCCCGCTGCGAGAGCTGCGCCCCCGGCTTCTACGGCAACGCGCTGGTGCCCGACAACTGCAGCCGTAGGCGCGGGCGCCCCGGGGGGGGCGGGGGAGCAGGCCGCCGGAGGTCCCCCCTGGGATGGAGGAGGCGGGGGAGCAGGCCGCCGGGTGGTCCCCCCTGGGATGGAGGCGGCGGGGGAGCAGGCCGCCGGTGGTCCCCCCTGGGATGGAGGAGGCGGGGGAGCAGGCCGCCGGGTGGTCCCCCCTGGGATGGAGGCGGCGGGGGAGCAGGCCGCCGGAGGTCCCCCCTGGGATGGAGGAGGCGGGGGAGCAGGCCGCCGGTGGTCCCCCCTGGGATGGAGGCCGCAGCGGGGCAGAGCCAGGGGCCCAGGTCCGAGTGCCGTGCGGGGGTGGAGCCCAGTAAGGGGGGTTCAGGGCTCTCGCCGTGGCACCCCTTCTGCAGGGTGTGACTGCTCCCCATGCGGGACAGAGACCTGCGACCCCCACAGCGGGCACTGCGTGTGCAAGCCAGGAGTGATGGGGCGGCGCTGTGACCGCTGCCAGGTAGGGCTGCCCGGGAGGGCGGGACCTGCGGCTGGTGGGTGGGGCCTCCCGGCCGGGAGAGACCCACAGTCAAGGCTGTCTGTGCCGCAGGAAGGATACTTCGGGTTCCAGAGCTGTGGGGGCTGCCAGCCATGTGCCTGTGGACCAGCCGCAGAGGGCTCTGAGTGCCACCCCCAGAGTGGGCAGTGCCACTGCCGGCCAGGGGCAGGAGGACCCCAGTGCCGTGAATGCGCCCCGGGCCACTGGGGGCGCCCCGAGGAGGGTTGCAGGCGTGAGTACTCCAGGCCGGGTGGTGGAAGGTGGCTGGCACCCTGGGGCCTTCTGCCGGCGCTTACCCTGCTCCTTCACACCTAGGCTGCCAGTGCCAAGGAGGCCACTGTGACCTGCACACCGGCCGCTGCACCTGCCCCCCTGGGCTCAGTGGGGAGCGCTGTGACACGTGCAGCCACCAGCACCAGGTGCTGGTCCCCGGCGGGCCCGGGGACCGAGGCATCCACTGTGAAGGTGCGCCCCTGTGCTCTAGCCCTGCTCCGCGCAGCCACCCCTGCCCCCAGATCCTCCCAGTCTGTCTGTGGGCATGGGTCCTAGCCCCTCGTGACCTGGCAGTCCCTATGCTAACCTGTGACCCCCAGCTCTCTCTTAGTTTTCTAAGGGATCCTTGGACTTCCTGCTGACTCCCTGCTGCTTTCTGATCCCCAAGTGCTGGACTCCCCAGCTGGTCCCTACCCCCCCCTGGACCCACTCTGACCTTGTACCGGCTTTTTGGCACCTGCCCAGTTCTCTACAGACATTCTGAGCCCGTGCTGACCTTTCAGTTGACCCTGTGACTCCGTTCTCACCTCGGCCCCTCACTAACCAAGCCGCCTTCAGCGCAGCTCCGCCTTCCTGTGCGGGTCATGCGCTCCTTGGCTGACCCATCCCCCCCTCGCCGCCGCCTGCTTTCTTCCCTGCCCCACGCCAAGCCCCGCCCCCGCACTGACCCCTGCCCCGATGCCGCCCGCAGTGTGCGACCACTGTGTGGTCCTGCTCCTGGACGACCTGGAGCGGGCCGGTGCCCTCCTGCCTGCCATCCGGGAGCAGCTGCAGGGGGTCAGCGCCAGCACGACGGCCTGGGCCCAGCTGCACAGGCTGAACGCCTCCATCGCCGACCTGCAGGTACGCCTCGGTGCGGCCCCGGCCCGCGCGCCCGGGGTGCAGGTCCTCACCTTCTCTCCTCCACAGAGCTGGCTCCAGAGCCCCCCGAGCCCCCACCATGAGGTGACGCAGCAACTGGAGGCCCTGGAACAACAGAGCTCAAGCCTCGGACAGGACACACAGGGGCTGGACGGCCAGGCAGGACCCTGGGGAGCCCCCGCCTGGGAGGCCCCTCCCCCAAAGCTCCCGGGAGGCCCCTCCCCTGGAAAACCCCTTCCCATGGTAGAACCCACTTTGAGAGGTCCTCGCCCAGGGCCCCAGACGTCCGCTCACCCCGATGCGCCATGCTGTGCCCTGATGGGGTGCCGTGTCCACAGGCCACGGGAGCCCTGGCCCGGGCCAGCCGGCTGCTGGACAGCACTGAGGCCTCGCTGGGCCGGGCGCAGACACTGCTGGCGTCCGTCAGAGCTGCGGACGGCATCCTGAGAGGTAGGGGCGAGCCCAGCAGCGTGGTGCGCAGGGTCAGGGCAGGGAGGGCTGCCTCCAGGGGCTTGTGCTGGAAGCCCACAGGGTTGGCCGTGTAGACCGGGAGATGGTGCCGTAGCCGAGCGAGCGGCAGGTGTGGCCGGAGAGGAGCAGGCAGGTGGATGCTGTGGGGCATGCCGGCGCCCTCTCTGGGGATACCGTGCCCCCCTCTGGCCGTGCCCCGCTTCCTGGGAAGACCTGCGGGCAGACGCCTTCATTATAGACAGATCTGTCACCAAGAGAAGAGACCGGTGGCGGGGGGGGGGGAGCAGGCGGGCTGCCTGCAGGGGTCAGGGAGGAGGTGAAATTCCAGCGCAGTGTGGACCTCGAGGAGCTGGCCCAGTGAGGACGACAGGGGACGGGCTGAGCAGATGGGCAGCAGGGTCTGGGGTCGAGGTGGGGGTGGGGCGGCGAGGCCGCCTAGCGGCCAAGCACAGCTGTGGCTTGGAACCAGGGTTTTGCGAGCCGTCCCTGGCGTTTGTGTGTCGCGGGCTGGTGCCTGAGTGTGCTCAGGCAGGGTCCAGTGGGCAGAGGTCGGCCTGGGCTGCAGGCTGGCCCTGACAGCCCCACCCCTGCCCTTTAGAGCTCGAGTCCCGGACACAGCACCTGTTCCCAGCCAATGTCTCCACCCCGTCGGGCGAGCTGGCGCGCCGGACGCTGGCTGAGGCAGAACGTCTGCTCAGGGAGATGCGGGCCCGAAACCTGGGCGCCCCGAGAGCAGCGGCTGAGGCTGAGCTGGACGAGGCCCAGAGATGTGAGTGCTGCTGGCCCCGGAGGGGCGGGGACGGGGAGACGCTGAGCCGGGAGCCTGGGGGGAAGGTCGGCAAGGAACGGCTGAGATGGGCCAGCGACGGGGCAGGCGGGCTGGGCGGGGACCTGGGGCGGAGTTACCGCCTGAGCAACCGTCCCCGCGTGCGGTCTTGGCCAGTGCTGGCCCGTGTGCAGGAACAGCTGACCAGCCGCTGGGACGCGAACCAGGCACTGGCCGAGCGCACGCGAGCCCA
>PISW01016964.1:0-11560 GCA_004023785.1 Mungos mungo
GGGTCCCAAGGGCTGCTCTCTGAGGCCCCGCCTTGGTGGATGCGAGGAGAGGAATGGCGACGGGTGCCCCAAGTCCCCCTCAGACCATGCGTTCCAGCCACTCTCTGGAGTCCAACCTTCTTGTGCCTCGGGCGGATCTAATTGTTTCTGTTTTCCAAGTTCCGCCCGGTTCTAAGTCCTCGCCCGCACCCTCAATATTGCCACCACAGTTACAATCGTCCGCAGGTGGGCAGCTTTCTGGTCGGGGCAGATAGGGAGTTTGTGAAGTCAGAGTTCTCCCCCGGCTCCACCTGAAGTTGGTGAGCTGCCTGGTCCGACTGAACGCCCCCGCTGAAGGGACGGGTCTCTCTCTCAGCGCTCAGCGGCCCTCAGTCCCGGGGGCTAAATCCTCTGCAGGGATTGCACTGTGAGTGATTCAGTCTCTACTTCTCTTCCCCTGGTCTCTCTCCTGCCTTGCCCCGCGGTACCGCGCGCGCCTGTGAAGGTCCCTGCGCCTCTGGATACCCAGCGCCCCGCGTGAGCAACTGTCGGGGAATCTGTGCGCCTCCGGGCTCTCTCTCGGCTGCCCCGCACTGTGCCGATCCCCGCTGACCTGTCGGCCTCCGGTCTCCCGCCGCCCCGCCCGGCTAGGAGCGGTGCGCCTGGGGACTCGCGGGTTTCAGCGGGCCTGATTATCTATGTATTTTGAAAGTCCCTTATCCATTAAACTTATCAGTGTACATCCCAAATCATGAAGAATATATTTCAGGACCAAATAGAGCATTGAACCTACCATTGTTTTGTTTTTCTTGCCTACTGCCTTTAAATGATAGCATGGTGTTTTGGAAGACAGATGGTAATAATTCTCTAAAAAGATAATGTAAGCTGTTGAATGTTAAGTAGGATATCTATAGGTAGCTATAAACTGGAAAAAGTCTTATGTTTCTGCTGCACAGGATTTAATTATGCAATTTGCTGTGACTTCAAGGAGAATGAGAGTATTGTTTAATACAATATTAAAAAGGAAGCATATTGGGGAGAGGAATAATGAAAATACATACAAATTGGGGTCCAGACCCCAGGCAGGGGTACAGAATTGGTAAGTCAATTAAAATTTTCTTAATAACAGTGGTGATCTAAATTGTAGGGCATATATGGACTCCCTTCTTCACACATATATTTTCATGACACTTTTGTTGTGTTAGTGCTGTCTTATTTTGCAAATGGAGGAACAAAGTCTCAGAAGGATTAAGTATCTTGTCAAAGCAAAACTGGCAATGTACTTATTTTGAGTCCTCTAGTCATTGGAGAATGTTTCCTATATCATTTTCATTATTGTGTAACTCAATTTACTTAGGGATCTTGGAATAACTTATTATCAATAGTTAATGAAGTATCATGATTATATAGAATAACAATAAAACTTGATAAGTATTTCATGAATAGAGTGAGATGTTTAGATACTGTGAAGACATGGTCAGAGGTGTCACTTACCTTGATATTATAATTCATGCCACAAGAGGAAAATTTTCCCTAAATTTTTGACATAGCATTATCCACTCTAAGAGTTTATAGGAAAAGGTCTAGATGTGGTCCCTACTTTCAAATCTTACAATGTGATTAGGAAACTGTAAGATATTTGAGTTGGTGTATAATCTTATTCAACAGTAACTAGTAAGGTAACTTACTATCTGACTTGGATGGTTTTGGGGAACACTTTTATAAAACTGTTCCATCTTGAGACTAAGAATCTACCAGAGTGTATATAAAATTCCACTACAAGAAAGGAGGAAACTCTAGGACATAGATTAAGAAAAAGGTAGTAATAGGGTTAAAGGCAAGATCTACCAAGATGGGATATGGGATAAAATAATACCTCCCAGCTTTGACTTTTTTTAAACATCAGCTTAATTTTTATTTTGATTTTTTTCATATAGTTTATTGTCAAGTTGGTTTCCATATAACACCCAGTGCTCTTCCCCACAAGTGCCCTCCTCCATGATCTTCACCCTCCATCCCCTTTCTTCCTCCCTCTTCAGCCCTCAGTTTGTTTTCAGTATTTAAGAGTCTCTCATGATTTGCCTCCTTCCCTCTCCCTGACTCTTTTTCCCCCTTCCCCTCCCCATGGTCATTTGCTAGGTTTCTCCTGTTTTTTGTCATATACTTCTACAAAGGTTTGCAGATAACTACTGCCCTATCTTCAGCAACTACTAATAAGGAAATGCCATTCCAGTAGTGAAGAGAGTTATTTTATTAATTAGATAGCCTGTTTAACCCCAAAGAAAGGGAGCTTGTAAAATTTTATGTGGTCTGATACATTTTAGGCATTTTTATCTGTACAACTGATAAAATGAAAGGACACTTAATAGTAAATTTAGACCAATCAATTTTTCCTGAGAGTATAACTGGCATGAATTGTCAAGTCCATTCTCTCTTCTCTGGTCCACTGTATAATTGCTGAGAAGATAGTGATTGAAACTCAGGGTGAATCAGTAGGTGGGAAGAATTGTGTTGCCTTCTACTTTCAACCTTTGGTCTAATTACAGGTCAGGAACTGTTCTTTGATGGTGGCTATGATAGACTATTTATCTTAGCTCTAACACTGATGTTACCAGATAAGGTATTTGATTTCAGTTTCTATCTTTTTAATATGATGTGCCCTATGGTTGGCTGAATAATGGCCTCCAAAGATGTCCACATCCTAATCCCTGGAGCCTGTGACTGTCACCTTATATGGCAGAGAAAGATCTTGCTGATGTGATTAAGGCTTCATTTTAAAATTAAAATGAAAAAATTATTCTAGATCATCTGAATGGATCTGATATAATCACAAGGGCCCTTATAAAACTGAGGTTGGAGGATCAGAGCCAGTTGTAGAAGATGTGACAATGGAAGCAAGAGACTGGAGTAATATGAGGAAGGAGCCATGAACCAAGGAATGCAGGTAGCTTCTAGAAACTGAAAAAAGACAATAAAATGTATTTTCCTTGAAGGAACCGGTGCAGAGCCCAATGCAGGGCTTGAACTTGTGAACCATGAGGTCATGATCTGAGCTGAAATCAAGCTTAACTGACTGACAGGTACTCACCTTGCCTTGCCTTAATCAGTGTTCAATATGCATATAGTTGGCAACGAGAAAGAATGAAATCTGGCCATTTGTAGCAACGTGGATAGAACTTGAGGGTGTAATTCTAAGTGAAATAAGTCAGGCAGAGGACAGATACCATATGTTTTCACTTATAAGTGGGACAGTAGAAACTTAACAGAGGACCATGGGGGAGGGGAAGAGGGAAAATAAATGGGGAGAGGGAGGGAGGCAAACCATGAGAGGTTGTTGAACACTGAAAACAAACTGAGGGCTGATGGGGGTGGAGAAAAAGGGAAGGGGGGTGATGGGAATGGGGGAGGGCACTTGTTGAGATGAGCACTGGATGTTATATGGAAACCAATTTGACAATAAACCATAAATGAAAAAAGAAAAAAAAAGAATTATGTTATCCCTGACATCTGTGAATGAAGCTGGCAGAAACAGGAAGAGATTGGAAGCCAATGTTCTTAGGACAAGGGCTCACAAACTAGGGCCTGTGCGCCAAATCTGGCCCACTACTTATTTTTGTAAATAAAGTTTTATTGGTACACAACAAAAAAAATGCATGTAGTACTTGTACAGTGCAATTTCAAATTTATACATAAGCAATTTCATAGAACAATGACCAAAAATATTACTCCATATTCTCACTATTATGAAGTGTTGAAATAAACAATCATTTGAAAAAAAATCCTCCCCAAGTACCATAGCTAAAGAAAAGAGCCCTTTATTCATCTGATTGATGCTTTCTTTGTTGTTATCTCCTGGAAATCAGTATAAGCCTTATGTGTTTTAATTTTTCCACAAAACAATGCCTTACATACAGGAGGTGTTCAATAAGTATTGAGTTTAATTGAAACATTATAGTGAATATTTTATTAAAAATTCGATGATACAAATAGCTACTTTTGGTTTTCACCCTTCAATCTGTTTACAATGAGCTACTTTAACCGCGGGGAGTATTGCCCAAATCATGAGATATAGTGAAAAATTCAGTGTTTTGTATAAGGTATGTGTATGTATGTATATTGTGTATAGCCTAGCACACAGCCTGTTGCATAGTGAAGGCTCAGTTAATGCTACTTACCAAGAATGGTTTTGAAAAGACAGTCTTCCTTTATGGGACATGAAGTAGAGATCTGTTGGATTGTTGTTATAAGTTGTTGTCTTGGTTGACTCCATCATGACCTTCTAAGATACATTTACCAAGTAGTGTTAACTAATATATTTGGTAAATAACCTGTTCCTGTGTTCTGACTTCAAGGAATCCTATTTGGTAAACAATATGTGCACACGTGAAGCAACAAAAGAGTATAATTATTTATCAAAACATGTGATATAGACTCTTTAGTTTATGTAGAACTTTAGAAAAGGAATGAATCTTGATTTTTTAAGTTCTTTATAAAAAAGTCTGCTTTTCATTTATTTTGGGACCGTGTGGAGAATCACAGTCTCCTTACTCTTACACAATCAAACTATATACTGCAAAAATTAGCTTTTTTAAATGCAGTAGAGTGCCCTCTGGTGAATGTTCATCTCAGCATAAGAATTCTATTCCACTGACTTTTTTTTTTTTTTTGGTAAAATCAGTTATTCTATGAAAAGTTACTGGAAAATAAATTCTATTTGCTCATTAGTTTCCAGAAAACAATGACAGGTGGAATACGAGAAAGACAATATTCTGATTTATAATTAAAGATTTTAAATAATTGTAACTTAAGCCCATCTAGATTTCTTTTACTCGGTAAACTAAAAATTTGCCTACCGTCTTTTGTTTCATTATCCTCCTATGTGAGAAGTAGACTGAAATCCCTGCATGTATAATGTTGTCAGTTGCTACTTTTGCATTTTTAAAATGTTTATTTATTTATTTTTGAGAGAGAGGGAGACACAGAATCTGAAGCAGGCTCCAGGCTCTGAGCTGTCAGCACAAGCAGGATGCGGGGCTCCATATCATGAACTGTGAGATCATGACCTGAGCCAAAGTCGGACACTTAACCAACTGAGCCACGCAGGCACCCCAATGTTTTTATTATAAATATATTAAATTTGCTTTTAAAAAATGATTATACGTCAACGTGAAATTACATATATTCTGCTAATTATTATTTTTTTAAAAATGTTTTATTTATTTTTGAGACAGAGAGATTCAGAGCATGAGCGGGGAGGGGCAGAGGGAGAGGGAGACAGAATCAGAAGCAGGCTTCAGGCTCTGAGCTGTCAGCACAGAGCCCGACGCGGGGCTCAAACCCAGGAACGTGAGATCATGACCTGAGCAGAAGTCGGAGGCTTAACTGACTGAGTCACCCAGGCGCCCCTATTCTGCTAATTATTTATAACCAACTTAGCTGTTCACATAATTGTGAAATGATTTTCCTGCTCCACTAGTAACGTCCACGTGTATCACTTGAAACTGACAGATTGATGGAAGTATTTAGAATTCTGTGTGACATAGAAATAAACGAGACTGCCCAAAATTCAGCAAATTTGACTGAGCAAGACTAATTAGCATTGAGTTGTGTTTTGTAAAAATATCAAAGCCATATTAAACTTCATTAAATTGAATACCCATCTTATGTTGGGGAATTTAGTGCATCTTGGGGAGCATCCTGCATATCCTTCATGAAGAAATGTATAAATTCACTAAAATGTGGTCTCCCATTAAGATATAACTAGGTAGAAAAATTTGACAAATATTTTATCTAAAAGTATTTATTTCATTTAGTTGTTCATCCTAAAATACTCTGCTATTGTAGTTTCTTAATTTACTCTTCAAGGGAGCAAAGATTAAATAGTTAACATGAACAATTTTATAGAATTAAAATTACAAATTTTGGACTAATAAATAAGATATGTAACTTATTTAGTAATGTTTAGTTTAAATAGATTAAAATATTTTTTATTTTTTTTAAATTTAGTTCATTAATATACGGTACAATATTGGTTTCTTGAGTTTGTTAGTTATCTCTGTGTCTTCTTTGGAAAAGTGTTTATGTCTTTTGCCCATTTTTTCATTGGTTTGTTTGTTTTTTGAGTGTTGAGTTTGATAAGTTCTTTATACATTTTAGATACTAATCCTTTATCAGGTATGACATTTGAAAATATTTTCTCCCATTCCATAGACTGCCTTTTAGTTCTGTTGAGTGTTTCCTTCACTGTGCAGAAGCTTTTTATCATGATGAAGTCCCAATAGTTCACGTTTGCTTTTGTTTCCTTTGCCTCTGAGAACAAATCTAGTAAGAAGATGCCCTGGCTGAGGTCAAAGAGGTTGCTGACTGTGTTCTCTTCTAGGATTTTAATGGTTTCCTGTCTCACATTTAGGTCTTTCATGCATTTTGAATTTATTTTTGTGTTTGGTGTAAGAAAGTTGTCTAGTTTCATTCCTCTGCATGTCTACATCCAGCTTTCCCAAGAACATTTGTTGAAGAGACTATCATTTTTCCATTAGATGTTCTTTCCTTCCTTGATGAAGATTAGTGAACCATACAGTTGTGGGTTCGTTTCACGGTTTTATGTTCTGTTTCTTGGATCTATGTGTCTGTTTTTGTGCCAGTACCATACTGTCTTGATGACTATAGATTTGGAATATAGCTTGAAAAGTGGAATCATCATGCCTCCAGTTTTGTTTTTCATTCTCAGGATTGCTTTGACTATTCAGGGTCTTTTGTGATTCTGTACAAATTTCAGAATTGTTGGTTCCAGCTCTGTGAAAAACTCTCATGGTATTTTGAGTGGGATTACATTAAATGTGTAGATTGCATTGGGTAGTATAGACATTTTAACAATATGTATTCTTCCAATCAATGAGCATGGAATGCTTTTCCATTTCCCCGTGTCCTCTTCAATTTCCTTCACAAGTTTTCTATAGTTTTCAGAGTATAGATATTTTACCTCCTTAGTTAAGTTTGTTCCTACTTATCTTACTGTTATTGGTGCAATTGTAAATGATTCCTTTTCTTGCTGCTTTGTTATTGGTATATATAAACGTGATAGATTTCTATGCATTGATTTTATATCCTATGACTTTGCTGAGCTCATGTTTTAGTTCTAGTAATTTTTTAGTGAAGTCTTTTGGGTTTTCTACATAGAGTATCATGTTGTCTGCAAATATTGAGAGTTTTACTTTTTCCTTACTGATTTTGAAGGGTTTTACTTCTTTTTGTTGACTGATTATAAGAGTACAGCTTCCAGTGCTATGTTAAATATTAATGCTAAGAGTGAACATCTTTGTCTTCTTTCTGACCATAGGGAAAATGCTTTCAGTTTTTCCCCAGTGAGGGTAATATTAGCTGTGGGTCTTTTATGTATGGCCTTTATGATGTTCCCTCTAAACCTACTTTGTTGAGGTTTTTCATTGTGAATGTAAGTTGTACTGTGTCAAATGTTTTTTATGCATCTATTGAGAGGATCATATGGTTCTTATCCTTTCTGTCATTAATGTGGTCTATCATTTTGATTCATTTATGAATATTGAACAAACTCTACAGCCCAGTAATAAATACCACTTGATCATGATGAATAATTCTCTTTATATACTGTTTTATTCAATTTGCTAGTATCTTATTGAGAATTTTTGCATCAGGTTCATCAGGAATATTGGTCTGTAATTCTCCTTTCTAGTGGGGTCATTGTCTGCTTTTAGAATCAAGGTAATGCTGGCTTTATAGAATGAGTTTGGAAGTTTTCCTTCCATTTCTATTGTTTGGAGCAGTTTGAGAGGATTGGTATTAACTCTTTTTTAAAGGTCTGGTAGAATTCCTCTGGGAAGCAATCTGGCCCAGAATCTTGTTTGTTGTGAATTTTTTGATTACCGATTCAATTTGCTTGCTGGTTATAGGTCTGATTAAATTCTCTATTTCTTTCTGTTTCAGTTTTGGTAGCTTATATGTTTCTAGGAATTTTTGCATTTCTTCCAGATTGCCCACTTTGTTGGCACATAATTTTTCATAGTATTCTCTTATAACCCTTTGTATTTCTGTGGGATTGGTTGCCATCTCTTCTCTTGCATTTGTGATTTTGTGTATTTGGGACCTTTATCTCTCTCTTTTTTTTAAGTCTGACTAGGGGTTTATCCATCTTATTAATTATTTCAAAGAACCAACTCTTAGTTTCATTGATCTAACTTACTGTGTTTTTTTATTTGTTTCTTTTTATCATTTACTTCTTTTTTAATGTTTATTTCTTTTGAGAGAGAGAGAGAGAGAGAAAGAATGATCTGGGGAAGGGCAGAGAGAGAGAGGGAGACACAGAAGCCAAAGGAATCTGCAGGCTCTGAGCTGTCAGCACAGATCCTGATGCAGGGCTTGAACCTACAAACTGTGAGATCATGACCTGAGCCGAAGTCGGATGCTCAACAGACTGAGCCACCCAGGTGCCCCTCTTTGTCATTTATTTCTGCTCTTATTTTTATTATTTGCCTTCTCCTGCTGGCTTTAGGCTTATTTCCTGCTCCTTATCTATCCTTTAGGTGTACATTGAGGTTGTGTATTGCATCCTTTCTTGCTTTTTGAGATAGGCCTAACTTGCAATATACTTTCCTCTTGGGACTGCATTTGCTGCATCCCAGTGGTTTTGGACTGTTGTGTTTTCATTTTCATTTACTTTCATGTACTTTTTTATTCTTTAATTTCTTGGTTAACCCATTAATTCTTTAGTAGGATGTTCTTTGACCTCCATGGATATGAGAGATTTCCAAATTTTTCATGCATCTGACTTCTAGTTTCTTAGCATTTTGATCTGGAAATATGTATGGTATGATCTCCATCTTTTTACCTGTTGAGGTCTGATTTGTGTGACCCGTATGTGATCTATTCTGAAGAATGTTCCATGTGCACTCAAGCAAAATGTGTATTCTCTTGCTTTGGAGGAAATGTTCTGAAAATGTCTATTAAGTCCATCTGGTCCAGTGTGTCATTCAAAGCCATTGTTTCCTTGTTGATGTTCTGCTTAGATGATCTGTCTATTGCTGTGAGTGGGGTGTTAAGGTCCCCTACTATTATTGTATTATTATCAATAAATTTCTTTGTGTTTTTTTTATTAATTGATGTACATATTTGAGATTTCTCAAGTTGGAGGCATAAATATTTATAATTATTAGGACTTCCTGACTGATAGTCCCCGTAATTATGAAATAATGCCCTTCTTCATCTCTTGTCACACTCTTTGTTTTATTTTTTAATTATTTTTTCCTTTATACTTTATTGTCAAGTTGGTTTCCATATAACACTCAGTGCTCATCCCCACAAGTGCTCTCCTCCATGCCCATCACCTCACTTCCCCTTTCCCCACCCCCATCAGCCCTCAGTTTATTCTCAGTATTCAAGAATCTCTCATGGTTTGCCTCCCTCCCTCTCTCCAACTGTTTTTTCCCCTTCTCCTCCCCCATGGTCTTCTATTAAGTTTCTCCTGTTCCACATATAAGTGAAAACATATGGTATCTGTCCTCTTCCTGACTTATTTCACTTAGAATGACACCCTCAAGTTCCATCCACGTTGCTACAAATGGCCAGATTTCATTCTTTCTCATTGCTATGCAGTATTCTTTTTATATATAAACCACATCCTCTCGATCCACTCATCAGTTGATGGATATTTAGGCTCTTTCCATGATTTTGCTATTGTTGAAAGTGTCGCTATGAACATTGGAGTACATGTGCCCCTATGCATCAACACTCCTATATCTCTTGGGTAAATTCCTAGTGGTGCTATTGCAGGGTTATACGGTAGTTTTATCTTTAATTTTTTGAAGAATCTCCACACTGTTTCTAGAGCAGTTGCACCAGTTTGCATTGTAACCGACAGTGCAAGACAGTCCTGTTTCTCCACATCCTCACCAGCATCTATACTCTCCTGATTTGTTCATTTTAGCCACTCTGACCAGCATGAGGTTGTATCTCAATATGGTTTTGATTTGTATTTCCCTGATGATAAGTCATGTTGAGCATCGTTTCATGTGTCTGTTGGCCATCTCGATGTCCTCTTTGGAGAAGTGTCTACTCATGTCTTCTGCCCATTTCTTCACTGGATTATTTGTTATTGGGTATGGAGTTTGGTGAGTTCCTTATAGATTTTGAATACTAACCCTTTATCCGATATGTCATTTGCAAATATCTTATTCCTATTGCATTGATTGCCTATTAGTTTTGTTGAATGTTTCCTTTGCTATACAAAAGCTTTTTATCTTGACGAGCTCCCAATAGTTCCTTTTTACTCTTTATATTTCCTTGCCTTTGGGGATATCACACTCTTTGTTTTAAAGTCTCACTTGTCTGATATAAGTATGGCCACTCGAGCTTTCATTGACATCCATTAGCATGATGGATGGTTCTCGTACCCTAACTTTTAATCAACAGGTGCCTTTAGGTCTAAAATTGTTCTCTTGTAGGCAGCATATATATGGACCTTGGTTTTTTTTTCAAATCCTTTCTGATAGTATGGGTCTTTTTATTGGAACATTTAGTCTATTTACAGTTAGAATAATTATTGAAATATATGAATTTAGTGTTATTGTGTTAGCTGTAGAGTTGGTGATGGTCTCTGGTCCTTTGTAGTTTTTGTTGTTTAGTCTTTTTTTTTTTTTCCATTCAATGAGTTCCCATTAAAATTTCTTACAGGGCTTGTTTAGTGGTTATGAAATCCTTTAATTTTTGTTTTTCTCAAAACTCTTTATTTCTCCTATTTTTTTCCTATGTTACTTGCACTCCACAGTATGAATATAGTCTTTGTTTTTTTATTTATTAAAAAAAATTTTAATGTCTATTTGTTTTTGAGAGAGAGACAGAGCACTAATGGGGGTGGGCCAGAGAGGGAGACACAGAATCTGAATCAGGCTCCAGGCTTCAGGCTCCAAGCTCTAAGCTGTCATCACAGAGCCCAATGTGAAACTTGAACCCATGAACACAGGAAATTTTCAGAATGATCTAGCTTCAAGAAAAGCAAGCAGTTAGTAGTGCTTAAGAAAAATTGATTCAGTATCTAATGGATAATTGATATCTGTCACAACACAGCATTTTATATACTGTTAAGTGAAACTGCAATACAATCTAAGTGTATCTTGAGAGTGTTTGCTGTATAACTGGATTTAATGAAATGTTTAGAGGTGCAGTAGGCATGACTTTGAGTAGATAATGAAAGGAAATGCAAAATGCTTATTGATTTATGATGTGGTTTCATCTTAGTTGGGCAAAGCATGCAGTATTTAATACATAGTAGCAGAATATTTACTATTGAAGCTTGAAAAGATGTGAGTTCTTTGTGTGCAAACTTTCATTTATGCAAGTGAGAGGGTTATCGTTTTTTTTTTAATATTTTTACATTGTAGTACCTGCTTTGCTTGTTGGTGGTGTTTGCTTATTTAATACATTCTGTCAAGGACAGGAATTACATGCTGGGTTTTTTTTGTTTTGTTTTGTTTTTCCCTAGGGAGTGTGTCTTGGGTTTTTCCCTTATTATTTTCTTTACTTTTTTTTTTCCTCCTCTTCTTTTTATGGAGGT
>PISW01016965.1:0-11557 GCA_004023785.1 Mungos mungo
CTATTAAGGAGAAAGCTTTATGTGCTCCAGATAACTTGAATGCAAGTATTGAAAATCAGGGCCAGATTAAGATGTACATCAATGAAGTGTGTCGGGAGACTGTGTCACATTGCTGCATCTTATTTCTGCAGCAGGCCGGATTAAATTTGTTAATAAGCATGACAGTTATTAATAACATGCTTGCCAAGTTCGTTTCAGACTTGAAGTTTCCTTTGAGAGCAGAGGGAAGTGGATGTGCTGAGCTTCAGGTTTTGAAACTGGTGATGGGTTTGTCTGAAAATCCAGTCTTGGCAAGGAATTGCTGGGTGCCCAGATACTGCTCTCATTCATGTCCCTCTTCATGAGGAACAGAAACAGACAGGTTCTCCTGGACACCCTGGACTCTTAAATGGCCATTGCGAACAGAATGGAACTGAATCTGCCCAAAACCCTTCTGGTGAACACACACTTGTGTTCTCATTCAAAGAATCTGCAGTGGGTGCTGTTGAAGATCCAGCCTTAGCCCATCACCACATCATGGGGTGAAAGTTACACTTGCTTCATTGAGGACCACACTCCTACTGGCCAGTCTGGGGTTCCCACAGGGCTTTGAGTAACTTCTCGGTTTTGCAGTCTGCAGGCAATGTGCATTGTCAATCACTCCCTTGCAGCCTTCTTCCTGTGGTAAAAGGATTGTTTCAGCTGCCAGTTGCGGATACAGAACATCTTATTACAGCATCTCGAGGGCTGCCTTGCGCGTGGTGGTCTCCCTGTCTAAGCGGGACCATTTTATGGAGACCAGACACATATCAGAGCTTGTGCTGAAAATGCATTTGTTGCCGCTTTGGTTGAATTCTTTCTCATTTACTCCTTCTTCTATGTGAGCTGATGGATGGTGAGCCTATTCATCAAAAAAGTACACCCCCCTGCTATGTGCTGTACTGACTTAACCTTATCCACCCAAGCCTACATTTGTATGTATCATCAATAAAGTTGTGTGCTTTGATTGGCAAAGGGGAGACATGGAACTTGTCCTTGAGTTTACAATCTACACGAAGAGGAAGACAAAAATACGCAACTGGCCGACACCAACCCACGCTAACTAACTGGGGCCTTTGTTTGCTCCCTGACAAATGCATGCTTATCAGTGCTCACAGGAGGTGGGGTAGAGGTGGGCTGCGGTGCTCAGGAGAAGCCTCAAGAAGGGGCTGGGGGGCTGCAGGTGGAAGCATGGGAGTAGAGGTGGGGTTAGTGGAATCAGGATGGAGTGTTGGGAGGACTGAACAAGACAACACCTGTGAAGCAGGCGGCACAGTGCCTGGCACCTGGCAGCAGAGAAATCCCTCGATGAAGGTGTCTTTCCTTGACTGCCAGCCTAGATAGGAAGGTCAGTATCCTTGGGGTTTGTGTACACGTTCTCGGGGACCACGGGACAACCCATCCCTGCGCATTTCACGCACTAGTATAGCGGTGATGATTGCTGCTCTCCGAGTGCCCACTTTGTATAGTTCTGTCTCTCCTGTGAAGCGGCCGTTAGACCTACCTCCAGGCCCCTTCCCTTCCTTGGGACCCCAAGCCCAGATTCCTGGCAGAGCCAGAAGGGTTGGCCCCTGCCTCCTCTGGGTGAGCCTCCTTTCTGCCCTTTCCTCGGTACCTTTGGTGAAACCCAAGAAGGGGCCAGCAGAGCCCCCCATGAACCCCCCCCCATTGGAGTGGTAGGGCAGATGATGAGGGTGGTGGCAGCGTATGGCAGGTCCATGGGGAGACATCTCTGTCACCTCCATCCAAGCTTCTGGCACCCCTTGGAGGAAAAAAGGAACCCAGCCCTGTGCACTGAATCACTCCATGGATCTGGGCAAGTCACGCTGCCACCCTTCTCAACACTGCCAGACCCTTCTC
This sequence comes from Mungos mungo, assembly GCA_004023785.1. Taxonomy (NCBI): domain Eukaryota; kingdom Metazoa; phylum Chordata; class Mammalia; order Carnivora; family Herpestidae; genus Mungos; species Mungos mungo. The sequence continues at coordinate 1,879 of PISW01016965.1, forward strand.
AGCAGCACCTTGGCCCCTGCATCACCAAAGCCAGGTTCCCTGAGGGCTGTTGATGTGTCAAGCGAGGGTCCTCTTCCTCAGAGCCCTAGCCAACGCTCTCAACAAGAAGCTTCCCTTGGGAAGAGCTGCTTCTGTGCCTGGCGCCCTTTCCTGGTCTCCCTGGGGTGCTGCTCTGGGCCACTATGCCCTGGGCATCAGCACTCTGTGCGTGCTCTGCCTTTGGACTGCTCTCCTCCACACAGAGCACAGTTTTATTACTTTTTCCCCCTTCTCCTGGAGTTTGGGTTGCAGGTGGATCACACCTCTAAGACTTGTACCCGCCCACCCCATGCTTCAGGCTGACTAGCAGGCACGGGCACCTGCCAGGTGCCAGGGAGTCTTCCAGCCTGCATTGGGGACACTGCCTCTTCCCAGGCACTGGCGCCTTGGATGGCCAGCATGTGACTTGTGGTTGCTGTGACACCACACCTCAGCAGGGCTCACTCCTGGGAAACCCTGTCCCCCTCCCCGGGCTTTGTCTCTTCCTCTGCTTGCTGCTGGGCCCTGTCATGTTGCTGAAGGGTTGCTAATGTGACCACCCCTTTCTCCCAAGCCAGTCTCAGGCGGACTGGCCATCACCAGGCACCAAGCTTCTATTTCCCAAGTAGAATGGCCGTGCAGACAGCTCCCACACCCACTTGTCCCAGCGGAAGCTGCTTGGCCAATGCTGTCTTCAGCAACACCCTCATGCTCATTCTCTTTAATCTCAGCACAAAGGCAGAAAAGATTTTCTCCTTCCTCCTGGCTCGGGGTCCCAAATTGACACGCACGTCCCTTCTGCTCTTCGCTCTGCCAAATCCCCAGTCAAGTGCTGCCACAGGCACTTGTCCTCCATCTCCCAGGCAGGCACTCGGCGCTTTTAGGCCACAGCTGACTTCTAACTCAGGGAGGGCCTTGGAGACTTTCTGCCCATCTCGTGAGCAACTTTCTGTCCCTGGGAAGCCTGTTGGCATTGAAGGGTCTCCATGGTGTGATCTTGGCCCAAGTCACGAGCCTCCTCTGCATTTGCTGGCACTGCCCTCCAGAAAACACTCCTTGTGTCTGGAAGGTCAGGCCTCTCTGGTCTGCCCTTCATCTCTTGGTTGGTTGCCATGCCAGGGCAGGAACCCTGGAGGCAGTGGAGAGGACTCAGGAGCATGCCTGCCACTCAGGGCCTGATTGAGACATTCAGAGGCTTTCGGCACCAGAAAGACCATGGTGCCCCCTCTCATACCTAATTCAGAATAAAACAGCATGGGACCACCAGGCACCAAACTTGCCTTACCTGCCTGCTGCAAGTAACAGATTCTTTCTGGGCTTCCCCATGGAAAATATTGGACAAAGTCATCAAAGCTTGAGTTTGTCACCCTCTGTGGGGAAGGGCCCTGCCTTGATGGGGCCCGCCCCAGCCTCTCCTGCCTCTTGGCTAAATCTGGAACCACCCCCACAGACTGCTTTCCAGCTCCCCAAAAGCCCTGGTTCTGCTTCTTATTCATCTCATGATTACATCTACATTTGGTGCCTGTGGGTACTGGCTTGCACTCTAGCTCCCGGTGCCCTCCCCAGCGTGCCACCTCTCCTGTGGAATTTGTGATTTGACCTCCCCCCACCCTCATTAAGTGGCTCGTGAGGTTGCAGATGTCCAGCTCCCCAGCGGATACCTCCAGTCTCAAACTCTGCATCCTCCCCGGGGCCCTATGTGCCACTTTCAAAGCAATTTCAACCATAATCCCCTCACCTGGATGTGGCACCCACAGATAGGCACAGCCCTCACCAAGTCAATCTCTTAGCCACCACAGCACCATTCAGCTTAGAGTTTCACAAGTGTGGCCAACACTGGCTCCAGGCTCCCTTCTGGGGGCGGGCCACCAGTTGGTCCAGGATGCAGATGGGTGCCACACCACAGTTGAGGACAGTCCTGCAGAGGATTGGCCAACCCCTTGTCTGCTACACATGCTGCATGCATCACTTCACACCCTGTCACTTCCCTCCTCTCTTTGCTCTTGGCCTCCTCCTGTTCGCCCTGAAGGCAGGCTGCTTTTCCTTCATTGCCTCTTGTTTTTGTGCATGGCTTAGGATGTCCTTCCTCACGCCCCAATTACAAAAAGAGTCTCTTATAGGGTTTCCTAATTCCTTCATACTTTTCCACTTAAAGGGTCTCACAGGTCTACTTGGAAGTTACCTTTGTGCAAGGTGGGAGACGTGATCCAACTTGACTTCTTTCCCCAAAGGGATAGCAAATTAACCCAGCACTATTTAGCACTCCATTCTCAATGTTGCAGTGTGGCACATGTGGGATCTTCCTGCACCCAGTGAGCATCCCCTCTGTGGCTTCCTGGTGGGAAGTGTCTCCTGAGGCACACCTTTCTCCCAGGAACTCCTAACTGACTCGGGGACCCTCAGCTCACTGGGGGGCCCTACGGCAGGTAGTGTGTGTGTGTTAGCAGGGAGGTGTGTATTGGTGCTTGCGAACAGGCCTCTGCCCAGGTTCCTTCTCAGGACGTATCCTGGTTCACAGGAAACATAGGAGCCCCGTCCCCCGGCCTAATTTAACAACATGGGAAAGTGGGAACTGGTTTCTTCCCTCACCAAAATTGCTTTATTTGTGGAAGAGGAAAGCAAGTTCATTTTCTATGTTTAGATTTGCTGCACTTTGCACATGGTGGTCATTCACCACTTGAAGTATGCCTATTGTCACATGTTGAGTGCATAGTTTAATGGCTTCTCTCAACACTGTCCTGATTTTTAATTTTTATTGTGGTATATTTCATCATTCTGGAGTTTTAAGTACTCTGTCCTTGTCAATGTTTTCTAATAAACTGTGATATTTTTCCTTTTTAAAAAAAGAGTCTTCACGTCACACATTTACTAAAACACATTTGCCTATATTTCCTTCTTCTTTTCTTTAATTTTTTAAATTTTACAGAAGGGGGAGAGACAGAGAGAGAACGAGTTGGGCAGAGTGGGAGAGAGAGAGAGGAGAGAGAGAGAGAGAGAGGGAATGAAGTAGGCTTCCATGCGACCTTGGGATCATGACCTGAGCCGCAATTAAGAGTTGGATGCTCAACTGACTGAACCCCCGGGCACCCTGCCTGTATTTCCTTTTAATATAAAGACAGTTTTCTTTTTAGAGTTAGCCTCTTTTTTAATCTGCTACTAGTGTGTATGTGTAATGTGTGTGTTTTTGTGTACATTTGGTTTGAGGTAGACTTTGTATCTTAATTTTCTCTAAATGTGTAATTGGATTCATTGCAGAATCCAATTTTTCCCCACACTGAATTGGACAAGTATGCTCCAAATTCCCATGTTAAGACTATGAACATGGATTTACTTGCATTGTCTCCTTTTGTGGATCTTACATGCACGTAGTCGTTAGTCACTGGCCCTTTGACTCTTCTTCTCGTTAATTTACAGTTAGCTCAATCTGAGTAAATGACAAACACAGAATGATACATAAGCCATAGCAATAAATTCCACCCAGTGCCATTCGCCTTTTTTCCTAAAATCATATCACAACTCACTCATAAAAAATAAGTTTTAGAACAAGGCACTTAATTCACTTTACTGAGGAAAAATAAAGAAGATTCTATCATTTTGGAGCAATGAATGTCCAACTATGGATGAAAGGTACACACTGAGAATTTAATGATTTTAATGAACACATTGAAGTTTATAAGCTGTGTTAACCTAACATCAGAAAAGACTACAAGATAAAGGCGCAAATGTCCCTGCTTATTTTGCAGTGTAATTCCCCAAGGATGCATGTTTTAAACATCCTCATTGTCTTCAGTGCTTGAAGTGTATGTAGAATTGGGATTGCTCACCACAGTTCCCACAGAAGATAGACTGGTAATGAAGGCGCGCATCCGTTGTGCATAAGTATCTCTAATGATAAAATAAGGTAGTTTGTGACACGTCTCTGGTGGATCCTCACTGCACTGGTTCACATCAGTGTCCTTCTGCTTCTGGAAAATTTGTTGAAGGTGATGGTGATAGGAAAGGCCACCACCAAGATGCCACAGATGATGCACGTGCTGGCGATAAGCTTCCTGGGCAAGGTGACTCAGTGGGTGCCTCTGTAGCCCATAGTAGTCATGGGGATGCTGGTGAGGCTGGAAATGTGGTCACCTCTATCCACAGAGTAGATAAGCACAGAAAAAAATGGAAATGCCCACAGAGAGAAAGAGAAGCAACGGCCTAACTTCATGGTAGCTGTGTCTCTATGTGACACCTAGAGAACAAAGTCCTACTGAGTGCTGGGCAAGTTTGAGAATTTGGAAAATTCTTATAAGCCTGTGGATATGGGCCACCTTGCCCATGTTCTCAATGTCCTTGCTTTCTCCTCCTTGGTGTCTACAGCCAAGGTGACACAGAAGGGAATAATGAAGATGAGGTCAATTATATTCAGAGGGTTTTTGCAGAATTTCTTTTGAAAGGGAGCAACAACCAGTCAGATGGCAAGCTTGCAGGTGAACCAAGCGATGCATGCGATCTCCATGCCTTCCAGCACGGGGTCATCTACCTCTCCATCCTCATCCTGGATCTCTGATATACTGTGGACACACATGGCCACAATGGAGGCCAGCACCACGCTCAAGGACGTGCTTGGCACATCAGGCAGTAGGCTGGATGGATTTTCCATTCAGATACAGATCTTCTTCTGGAGTTGGCCAAATTGTGGCTTATCAAACTTCTCCAGCTCCTTCTTAGAGAAAAGTCTTCAGAGGAGTCTGTACTCACACCATTGCCCTTCCTGTCCCAGTCTGTCTTATAGTTTTCTTCCTTGCCTTCACGGTAGCATTTACTACAGCAGAACAAAACCTCACACAGCTCCTCCATGACGTGTAGTTTCTCCATGTAATAAAAATTCAAAACAAAACTGAACAAGGAGGGGTTCAGATCAAAATAGTACTCCTTATCAGTGTCACTCACTGCTTCTGAATGGCAGGTAAGCAGCTTTCTGATTCTGATGTGAGGAAACCACAAGAGGGTGCCTTTGGTCGATGCACTGCTTAAAGCCCCCCATGTTCAAGTTGACAAGTTCCTCCTCTTGTCCAAGGTGATGCAAAAAGTCAGCAAATACCATGGTGGATAGAGGAGGCAGGGAGCTGGATGTGACAAGAGATGATGAAGTTCACACTGCACCCTTGTGTAGATGTTACACTCTCTGCCCTCGTCCCATCCAATGGAATGTCCATCATCGTCCAAGAAGCTCTGCCCTTCTTCCCTCACAGGATGTGTGGTGCACACAGGGATTTAGTGCCCAAAAGGAAGAGAAGAATCCTTTTCTCCAGTTATACCAGCCAAAGCAATTGCTAGGAAATCACTCTTACAGATTTGAGTGAGATAACATCCTCCCCTCCTGGGGTCCTTTGTCATGTGTAGGATCATAAGCTTCTTCTGTTTCCCATGTCTGCTTTGTGGCAGGGCACTGTCCTGGGAACTACAAGAGTCCAGGGGACTCAGGCTCACTCAGCTCTGTGACACTCCCTGCCTACACTGTGGGGATCAGGCCTCATAGCGCCATGAGGAAAGCAGGGTGGACTGCCTAGGTCTGTCTGTCTGTTTTTCCTGCAGAATCCAATTTTTAATGGTTTAATTGAGATTGCACTACATTTGTGGGTTAATCATTGGCAAGAGTTGGCATCTTTATAATTTTCCCATCTAGGCACATTTATTTAAATCCTCAGTTGCTTTAGTGAAGTTTTCTTTATAATCATCTTTCCCATTTCTTTTTGGGTTTTTATTCCTGTGTATTTGTCTGTTTCTGTTCGCTTGTGAAGAGGCATGGTCTTTACCTTCTCCTACAATGTTATTCTCCTTCAACTCCACTGTTCTTATTTCATGTGCCAGCACACTAGATATATGTGTGGTATCTCCTCCTTTCGGAACAGCAATAAAAAAGGAGAATGATCAAGTGCTTCACCATAGTTATTCCTAAAGAGGAAGGAAAAGGAAAAGGACAAGAATTAAGCCCTATTGTTCCACAAATGTTCTTTTCCAGGAACTCTCCCTATAGGCCCTTTCCTTTTTTTTTTTTTTTAATTTTACTTGTATATTCTCTTGCTCCTTCTTCCCTGAAAGTGAAGTAGTTCAAACTGGTTCTTCTGGTTTATTAAATCATGGTTTCTTTTTCTTTCTTTCTTTTCTTTCTTTTTTTTTTTTTTTAACCCTGGCAAGGTCTCCATTAAGTTTAGCCATCAGTATTCTATTGTTCTTTGTTCTTGGATATATGGATATGGGATGATTTTGAAGGAAGGAAAGGTAGTTTGATGGCTCAAGTTATTACCACAAATAAGTACTTCAAATAACCACGTCATATATCTCCCTTTGAGTAAATATTTGCATCTCACAAAGACCAATTGTTAATGTGTAAATATAGATACCTAGAATTCTGTATTTTCCACTATCTAGACTTTTAAATTGGGTAGTAGATGGATTTGGTGACTTTCTAAACAGGGCAGGGAGGGGCACATGGAGGTAAGGGGAGTATGCAGGGGTATGTTCCCACCAGCTTTCTTTCTCAGCCTTTTCTACCCTGCCACTTGAGTGCCCTATACAGACCCCACACTTTTTTCAGCTTGTGCCTGGGGAAGTGAAAAACTCCAGTGCTCTGAGATTTTCCAATAACTAATTTGGTCATTTCTAATACCTGCCCCCATCTAGGGTTTCAATCTGGGGGGTTGATTGGAGCCAGGAGATGTGGCTGGCTGTTATTCCTTCTTCTCTTCTCTCTCCCTCTACAAAATTCCTTTCTGATGAACACTTCCTTTAGGTCTCAAGTTCTCACTACCTGTAGCATTTAGCCAAGATCTATAGACAGAGTCTTCCAGGACTGCTTCCTGATATGTAAGGAGGGCTTTTGGAATTTAGCAAAACTTTAAATTGATGGCTACGAGTTTTACAAATTAGCTTTGAGAAGTTTAAGTTTCTTTTTTTTTTTTCAAGTTGACTTATTTATTTTGAGGGAGGGGAGGGACAGAGGGGGACTTCCAAGCAGGCTCCACTTGGTCAGCACAGAGCCCAAAGCCACCCAGGCGCCCTGAGAACTTGTTTCTTGAGAAGATACTGGCAGTAGCTTGCTTCTCTTTGTGTGAGGTCGTAATCCTAAGTAGTCATAATGGCAAATGAGCTATATGAGAACATTATTTACAGGGGGAATTACATATAGCTTAGTTAAATATTTTTATAACATTGTCAGTTTTACCTGCTAAAGGGCTTGCTCCAGACTAAGGTTAAGAATAGGCATGGATGGCAGGGGGTCAAGTGAGCAACATATAGGACACTGCCCTATATGTGTGCCTCAGTCTTCAGGAGCTAGAAAAAGGAATGTTGTATGTGCAGATAGGAAGCTCTACAAACCATATATCATGCATCTCACATAACATGATATCCACAAGACTGTGCAAAGACAGGTCAATGATTTCTTCACATTTCATCTTAAATTTAAATTTAACTTATTAAAAAAAAATCAGTCACATCCTAGTGGTTCAAAGTTCAAAAGATAACAAAGAATATGCATTAAAAATCTCCTTCCCCAGGCACCTGGGTGGCTCAGTGGGTTGAGCGTCCAACTTCTGCTCAGGTCCTGATCTCGTGGTTCATGAGTTCGAGCCCCACATTGGGCTCACTATTGTCAGCCTGTCAGCATAGAACCCGCTTCAGATCCTCTGTCTCCCTCTCTCTGCCCCTGCCCCACTTGCGCTCTCCTAAAAAATAAATAAATATTTTAAAAAATCTCCTTCCCACCTCTCTGCCACCACTCACTACCCAGTCATTGTTACCAGTTTCTTGTGCACCATTCTAGAGAAAACATATGTGTGTGTGTGTGTGTGTGTATGTATGTGTATATATAATGCATACATATAACCGCATATAATTACATACACATAATCTTGTCAATTCTTTGATATCACTACATAAAAAGGTCCTTTAGTTTATAGCTGGATAGTATTTTATTGCATAAATATGTCATAATTATTTAGTCAGCCCCCTATGTGTGAATATTTGGTATTTTATTCCCCATTTTATGATATTACAAATAATGATTAAATGCTTATACATATTTCCTTTTCTTCTCTCTTTCCTCTTTTTATACACCCAATATTTGTTGATTAATTTATATTTCTTAGTGTTTCCCTTTGTGCTACTGAATATACTTGAACCCTTATTGCCAGGTTTGTCTGCTTTAGATGGTATCTTTTGACTACAGCTACTTAAGGATCAGAAAATCAACATATTTATATTACCTCCCACCTTCTTTTTCTTTCCCCTCTCAATTGTTATATATATATGTGTATATATATATATATATATATATACGTATATATAATTGTTAATTATATAATTTCTACTCCATCTGCGTTGCCATCATTACATTTGTTCCATAACCATAATTACTACGTTTGTTTTGGTCTTTGTCCTAAATTTACATAGAATTGACATTAATTGCTAGAGTTTTGCTACAGATTCTTTCTTTCCTGAGTGTCTGTCTTTTTTTGAACACTCTTATTAATTTTATTATTTTACATCTTTTCTTTCTGACTTTTAAGTAGAAAAACAAAGTTTACAGATTATGACAAATTTGTCTCTTCCTATTCAATATTTGATAGCTCATTTCTCTCTCTTTTTTTTTAATAGTTTATTTTCAAGTTGGTTCCCATATAGGTCCCAGTGCTCTTCCCCACAGGTGCCATCCTCCATGTCCATCACCCCCCTTCCCTTTTCTCCTTCCCCCTTCAGCCCTCCATTTGTTTTCAGTATTCAAATGTCTCTCATGATCTGCCTCCCTCCCTCTCCCTGGGTCTTTTTCGCCCTTCCTGTCCCCACGGACCTCTGTTAAGTTTCTCCTGTTAGACTTATGAGTGAAAACATATGGTACCTGTCCTTCTCCACCTGACTTATTTCACACCGTCGAGGTCCATCGACATTGCCACAAATGGCCAAATTTCATTCTTTCTCATTGCCATGTAGTATTCCATCGTATTCATAAACCACATCTTCTTGATCCATTCATCAGGTGATGGACATTTAGGTTCTTTCCATGATTTGGCTATTGTTGAAAGCGCTGCTATGAACATTGGGGTACATGTGCCCCTATGCGTCAGCCCTTCTGTATCCCTTGGGTAAATCCCTAGCAGTGCTATTGCTGGGTCATAGGGGAGTTCTAATGATAGTTTTTTGAGGAGCCTCCATACTGTTTTCCAGAGCGGCCGCACCAGTTTACATTCCTACCAATAGTGTAAGAGGGTGCATGTTTCTCCACATCCTCGCCAGCATCTATAGTGTCTTGATTTGTTCATTTTAGCCACCCTGACCAGTGTGAGGTGATATCTCAGTGTGGTTTTGATTTGTATTTCCCTGATGATGAGTGACGTCGAGTGTTGTTTCATGTGTCTGTTGTCCGTCTGGGTGTCCTCTTTGGAGAAGTGTGTATCCGTGTCTTCTGCCCATTTGTCACCGGATTATTTATTTTTCGGGTGTGACGTTTGGCGAGTTACTTGTAGATGTTGGATACTAGCCGTTTATCTGATAAGTCATTTGCAACTATCTTTTCCCATTCTGTCGGTTGCCTATTAGTTTTGTTGATGGTTTCCTTTGCAGTGCGGAAGCTTTTGATCTTGATGAGGTCTCAATAGTTCATTTTTGCTCCTGATTCCCT
>PISW01016966.1:0-11571 GCA_004023785.1 Mungos mungo
CTGACCGCTGACCGCAGACCCCTGACCGCTGACCGCAGACCACTGACCGCTGACCGCTGTGGGAGGAGCACAACGAAACTCCGATTTTGACTGAACGGATGCCCCCGCCATGAGGGTCGCATTCCAGAAGCCCTGACAAACGCCTGTGACCGCCATGGCCTTGATGACCGTCTGGACGGGGCGTCCTGCTCCTCACACATCCCCCAGTCACTGTGGAGCCACTGTCTGTACTAAATGCACCTGTGTCCAGTGGCCACGGAGACACTGAACGTGCCCACCGGTGGCCACAGGCTGCTCCCCCCGGCTCCTCTTCAGACATGAGTAAGGAGCCCCCGCGCCCCATGGGAGCCCCTCGCCGGCCTCTCCTGTGTCCTGGCCGCCAGACCTCACGGCATGCCCCTGGGCCTCCGCAGCAAGCAGCCGTACTGGGGCCCCCGGACCAGGCCCCTAAACACAGACGACCACCCCCCACCGCCTGCAGGGTGCACGTCTAACATCAAGGGGCCTGCAGATCCCGCTTCCGGGAAGGACGCCCGGCCCCGGTTTGCAGGTCTTCTCTGCGTCCTCTGGGAAGGGCACCGACCCCACCCTGGGCCCCATCCTCCCCCGATCACAGGGCCCCACCTAACACCGTCACTTAGGAGGTCAGAATTCCAGTGTGTGGACTCGGGGGGCTCACAGACAGTCAGCCCGTGACACCAGCCCCCACGTCCCCACGGGGAAGCCCCAGAAGGGTGCTGCCCTCCTGGACGTGACGCTCCTGAGGGCGTCTGTGTCCCTGGGGGCATGCAGCATCCCTCTGGCCCTCACTGCTTGGGGCGCAGCCATCCCCGGACGCCATGGCTGGTGCCTCTGGAGATCAGGCAGGGCGGGTGTCCCCCACGGGCTTCGGCCCCAGCAGTGGCCCCCGCGCAGGAGGACTCTGGCCTGCACTGTTTTGTGCGGGGACTTGGAGGGCAGCCACCACCTGACACAGGGGAGGGTCTCTGTGCACCACACGCGGTGGGACCAGCCGCCCCCCTGTGCTCCCCACCCCGTGCCCAGCTGTAGTGAGGCGCCTCTAAACAGAGGTCCAGGCCCCTTTGGAAAGTTGGCTTTGGGGTGTGACTGTCCTCCAGTGCCACAGGCGTGAGGACCAGGCAGCAGCGAGCTCCCTGTCTGCCCGCAGGCCTCACGTCCCCTCAGGGCTGCTGAAGGGCGGGGATCAGGTGGGTGCCGACTCCGGGATGGTGTCGCCCCAGCGCATGGAGGCTCCTGTGCCTGGGCCGGGCCTGCCGGACGGAGTGGCTGTCCTGGCGGGAGCAGGGCCGTGCAGACAAGGGGCCTCCGCACACTGTGGCCACCCAGCGTGCACACTGTCCCGTCGGGGACACGAGGTCAGGCAAACTCCGGGAGTCTGATCTGCCCCGGCCAGCGTGCACCAGGGGTTTGGAGACCTGCCGGTTCCCTGACACTCGGGTCCCGCCCACATGAGCCAGTGTTTTCCCGAAGACTCTGCCCTTGGGTCCCCAGACGCCGAAGTAGTGACGGGTGTGCACCCCCGGTGCCTGGCGGCCAGCGCAGGCCCGCACCTGGGTGGCTCCCAATGGCTCTTCCTGCCCCCGCCGGATGAGAGGACCGTGGACCTTCCCCCTGGCCAGTCCTGTGCTCGCACCGCGGCCCCGACGCCGGCCAGCAAATCTCCGTGAGGCGGACCTTCGACCCAAAGGCTGAGTCCCAGGGATCGGTACCAGGTAGAGTCTGATGTGGACGGAAGGGTGGCCCACGGTCCAGGAGACACCGGGCCCTGTGCTGCCTCCACTGGGAGAAAGTCAACGTCAGCCAGCGACTCTCAGGACGCTGGCCTCCGGAGGGAGGCGGGGAAGCACCGTGCGGCGCTCCAAGGCCCTGGAGCCAGCGGCACAGCAAACACCGGCTCCCAGCAGGTGGCCTGGGGCATGGAAGACGACGGGGCATGGAGGACGTCGGGCCCCCGCCTGGTGTGATGGAGCAGCAGCCGTGGGAGGCCGGGGTGAGCTGGGGGCTGCCAGAGACCCCCACGAGCGTCCTTGGCCGGAGGCCCCGCACACCTCACCACACAGCGAGAACGGAGACCTCGGCGCCCGGCTTGGTGCTCAGGGCACCTCCGAGCCCGGGCTGTTCCCTGCACGGGGGTGAGCGGGCCACAGGAGGAGCCCGTCCAGGGCTGCACAGCCCGGGCACCCGGCCACCTGGGCCTCGGCCAGGCCGCGCTCTCGGGATGAACCAGGTCGTCCACGGAGCCCCACTCAGGCCCAGGGCAGTGCCTGCGGGTCACAGGCGCTGCGACCCTCCCACCGGGAGCTGGACGGGTTTCCTGTGCCACGAAACAAGTCACCACAAGCTTGGTGGCCTCGGAACAGCACATCCATCACCACAGGCCTGTGGGCCATGCGTCTGCCCGTCTCCCCTGCTCAGGGCCCCAGGCTGAGCCGAGGTGTCCACCCAACGTGCCCTCACCCGGGGGCGTGGGGGGTGGGGGAGACATCTGTCGGCTGAAGTCGGTCCTGAGGTCCCACCGCTGCTTCACGCTCCACGGCTCCCGGTCGTGGGGCCTCCCCAGCGAGCCCCATCCCCAAGCCCACGAGGAGGCTCTACTGAGGGTCAGCGAGACAGAGCTTGAAGGGCGACACGGTCCTGACACCCACCACCGTCACTGCGCCCTCTCCCCCCCCCCCCCCCCCCCCCCCCCCCCCCCCCCCCCCCCCCCCCCCCCCCCCCCCCCCCCCCCCCCCCCCCCCCCCCCCCCCCCACCCACCGCTGTCACTGCCCCGCTCTCTCTCAGCCAGAGCCAGTCACAGTGGGGGGACTCCACGGACGTGAGCACCAGGTCGTGGGGATGCTGGGGCCGTGTTGCAGCCCGTCCCTCACAGGCGGCGGCTTCGAAGGCGAGAGGCCGCAGCTGCACCGGTGGCTTCCCGGGTGGGAGGCAGACGTCCAAATGCAGGGAGGCTGCTCCCCACCGGCCAAGTTCGTCACTCGGCTAACATGGCTCCTCCAGCGCCCGGGAGGCCGGCAGACCTTACAGCTTCACTGTGGGACTAGGGACCCTTCCCCGTGTTTCCCCCACATCGTGTCCTCCAGCTGTCATCCCCCCCCCCAAGGACACAGCAGCACCGACTGAACCGAGGGCAGCTCTCACCCTCTCGCTGTCCAAACACCCCGGGCGGACACGGTCCGTCTCCGAATCCTGATGCTGGACTCGTTGGGCCTGAGGGTGTTTGCCGCTCCTGATGCCAGTCCCCCGATCGCCTGCCCAAGGTGGTGCCCACCAGCCCCACCAGGGTGCCCGCCAGCCCCCACTACCCGACCTGCTCTCCGGCTCTGAGTGTTACCGCTGGTCTGCCCTGCGCTTACCCTCGGCTCACAGCCAGAACGTGGTCACCGGAAAGAAGACGCCGTCATGGGCTCTCCCAACCCTCCCTCGTCCGTGTCAGAGGGCGAAGTCCGCCCACTCGTCCAAACTTTCCACCTCGTTCTCCACCGTGGGGTTCAGGGCTCATTCCTGCTACATTCCACCTGAGAATCTGCAAACCGGGTCTCTGCATGTGTGGTCCTCATGCGTGGGGAGGGGTCGACTCCGCAGACGATGTGATGGAGCCGCCGGCCCACCCCACACACAGCCCCGCCGACGGCTCCGTGGCCCCTGCCCAGCATCTGCAGCCCATGTTCTGATCTCCAGCCTGACGTTTTCTCTCATTTACCACAGATGCAACGAGACACCTCATCAGAAAGCCCCGAAACCCGGTTTTGAGGCTTTGATGTGAACCGGGCCACCCTCGGGGTCGCTGTCCCTCCCGCCAGCCCCCAGGCTCCACGTGACCCCCCGGAAGCCTGTCTCGGCTGAGGAACCACGCTTCTGATGCAGAGCTGGCAGGCCCGCCCCCCATCCTTGCAGACTGCTTTACAAAACTCACTCGGAGCCCGTAGTCCTAACAAAACTGTCCCCTCGCCACCCCATCCGTGCGTGTGGGGACACTCTCCTCTGACAGGGCTCAGTCTCCTCTGACGCCCCCACAGCACCTGCACGTTCAAGCGTAGCAGTGTTACTCTTCCCTCGAAATTAGGAAAGGCTTTGCATCCAGACCCAGCCTTCAGTTAATCCCAACACAGTCGTGTGAGCCTGTAAGGTTTTCCTCTTAGGAAGACGTAAATCGCTAAACAAAGATACACTAAAACCTTAAATATACCAAGGAGACAACTGTGCAGGAGTGAGCAATCCTTGGAGGCAGCTTGGTGCCCACGTGTGCTGGGCACAGACACACCGGGTGTGCGGGCTTCTCTGCACCACTGTCCCCGGGGGAGAAGTCACCAAGATCCCACCGACAGCCTCACTCTGGGGCGGCCAGGCCACCCCGTGGCCGGGGAGCCTCCCGCACGCTCGCCGGGAGAGGTCTGGGAATCGGTCCCTGCAGAGGACGGGCCAGCGGGGCTCTGTCCGAACCTCACACGTGCGTCCCACAAACGGTGGCTCCGGCGATGTGCCAGAGGGAGTTCTGCTTTGGGATCGCAGAGGGGCCGGTGACTTGGCCTCGCGTGGAGTCTTCCGGTAGTAACGCTGTTTGCTCTGGCTCGTGGGAGGGAGAAAGCCAAGCCGGGAGCGACCTGTGTCGAATGCAGCACTGTTCAATCACTCAGAGGCCTCTTGAGGCGCCGGGCAAGGCCTGTCCCTGCTGAAGGCTGCAGAGCTACAGGGTCAGCGCCGAGGCCGCGGCGAGGAGCCAGGAGCTCTGGGGCAGCTTGTTCGGGAAAGGAGGCTGGCCCACCCCCAGCCCTGGAGCCATCACTTACAGACCCTGCAGGAGGCAGAGAAAGTAGAGGCCGGCCTCCTCTCTCAGCCTCCAACCCGCCTCCCTTCCAGGCTGTCTGCAGCTCTGGGCTCACAGCACACCCGCAGCGAGGACTTGTCACCCCCAGCTAGAGCAGGGCCCCTCACCCCATTGACTCATCGGGTCACCGCAGGCATCTGGACCCTTCAGGCCAAAAGGTACTGGAGTCTCTGGTTGTTTGTCCTAAAGTGGAAGCCAACGGAGTCAGCCCTCCACCCGGCTCTGGCCGGCTGACTGGGAAATCGAACCTGGCATCACTGCTTGGTTGTCCAAATGACCCCGAACAACAGATCAGCTGGTTTCTAACAGGCTCAGCGGACCGTTTGGGACAAAGTCACAACCTGTGTGAGATCGCTTACAGGGAGCCCTTCCATCAGCAGCTGCTCCCAGAGGGCACGGTGCCAGGATGGACGGCAGCCTGTGACCAGAGAGCCACAGACAGAGCTTCGTGGAGGAAAAATCATTCCCCTGGCGCTTAATGACAAAACGGGTGTGTTCTAGCAGGTGCGTGCCAAGATCAAGTTTAAGAAGCTCAGCAAGGGGGCGGGAACAACACACGGCCCAGGAACAGAAGAAGCAACGTCCGCTGTACCCACTTTCTAGAAGGCTTGTCTTTGATCCGGAGTCGCCAGCCTCTCGGCACCCATGCGCACAGTGATCTGCACGTCAAGCCTGTGCGAGCAGAGGCCCTGCTTCCCGAAGCCAGACCTGCTCCTGGCCCTACACAACCCCCCGGGGGCCGTTCAGGTCAGATCAGAATGAACTGACGTGTCAGCTTTCACAGAAAGCTGTTAGCAGGTCAAGTGGAAACTCCCTGCCTGGAGTGCAGCCAAACACAGCCCCGCAGAGCCTTCTGGAAGGCTCCCGGAGACCGCTGACCGGGGGGCTCGGAGCCAGCTCCCAGAGGGCCACGGCCCTGCCGCCGTTTGCTGCTGGAATCAGCGAAATCTACTCCCAGCTCTGGAGATGGTGACTCTGCACATTTTTACAGATTTCCTCAAAAGGTCTCTAGCTACTTACATGAACCACAAAGGCGTACTCCTTCGATAGCACAGAACTGTAAATTTCCAGAAATTATGTCCTCACAGAGAAAAAATGTACTCTCCAAAAATCATATAATCCAAACCTTGGGATGTGCACAGAAAAATGGAAACACACGCAATGTTTGGGCTTCCCACCATCGCGCATCACTAGCAAGAACTGCGTCCACTTTATTATGCTCAAGACAGCCGCAGCCCCGGCCTGCCGTGCGTGTCTGTGCGCGGACAGCCCCGCAGAGCTGCCCGAGAAGGCTCCGCGGCTGGGTCACCGGCCCCGGCCCCGGCCAGCCCACAGCCCTGACACGTGCGGCAACTGTACCAGAAAGACGCTGTTCCCACCAGGACGCCTCGGGTCCCGCTCTCGGAAGGTGGGTGATTAGGAACGCAGCCACCACATCCAAAGTCAACGAGCAGAAGCAGCGAACAAGGAAGAGCTCCCACATCCGTGGACGGAAGAAATACGCCTGACTCTGGTGTTTTAGGGGGTCAATCAGTGTTTGTCCGCAGACCCGGCTTGGAAATGCACATGGCTAACAAGATATGAATTTTGCACAAAATCCTATCAACTGGATAATTTTTGAAGATTGTATTTGGGGCGTAGAGGTGAGGTGGCACTATGTGAGCAGTCTGATTCAATCAGTGGGCGTCTAGTGGGCCTTTCTGGGTGCTGGGGTCAAGGAAGTAAAACAGACATGGCCTCCACCCTCGTCAGAGACTCTTCTAGAAAGTTCGGCCTTGATGGGGCCTTTAAGTTCTACTCTTAGGGTTGCAGAGATATTTGTAGTGATAAAAGAGAGTCAGTCATTTCTCACCAAAATGGAAGACGTGTTCCTTAAAAACGTGTGTGTGTAAGTTATAAGTTTGCAAACACAGAGCAGCATGAAGAAACACACAGAGGCGCTTCCTGACCCTACCACCAGAAGAGAACGCTAGTTGTTTAGCCTTTCAGAATTCCACACGGTACAAACCCGGACGGAAGGTTCGTGCACGTAAGCGCAGCCCTCCTCGCACACACAGGATCACACGACGCTCACAGTCGTGAAGCCTCCTGCCCGAGCCAGCCAGGGACGGCGCAGGAAATAGTCTCAAAATGCCAATGGTTTTCTTCTCAAGCACTCGGCTCTGCAGGGCCCTTGTGCCCCAAGGGGCAGCGCACCGTCCCTGTCCCGGCCCCAGACTGGCTTGCGCCTGGCAGAGCTGGCAGCACGGAGCCCTTCTGTGTTACATCCGCTCACACTCCGCCAGCTGAGGCACGTGGCCAAGATCTGGGCAACAGGTGCGCATGAGCCCCCCGACCCGGGACTTCGAGGTCACAGGGCAGAAGAAGGAGGCGAAGAAGTTAAAACAATAATCCAAGGCCGGGCCCCCTGTGTGGAGACAGTCTGACCAGGAAATGAAAGCACACCTGCGTCATCTTTCCGAGGGGCCACCGAGGGCCCCGCGTTATTGACATGCAATAATTTACTTACTGGATCTCTACTTTTGGACACTTGGCTTGCTTTCGATGCTTTGGAAACATGATAAACAACACAGCGTTGGACATCTTTAGGCAAGCTGCATTCAGAATAACGGAAGGGGACATTCTGCAGAAATGTCCTTTGGCGTGGCGTGCTCAAGTCCGCTGGGTCTGTGACAAGCCTTTGGTGACAGACTGGGACCTGGGTTCTCCATCCTGGCCTCGCCCTGCCCGCTGTCCAGCCCACAGGCCATGGGAAGCCTGTCCAGAAGGCAGATGCCCCCCTCGTGCCCTGGAGGGTCACCCTCCCCCGCTCCCCGGCTGAGGCACCTGGTTCCCCCAGGAGCATGATCTCTGCTCCCCTAACTCTCAGGCCGCTCTGAAGGTCCAAGCAGAGCAGCCATGGGTTCTCTGAAGACCGGAGACGTCGGCTGGGCTGTTAGCCAGACCCCTCGAGCCACGGACCTCCAGGTGGAGGACAAAGAGAGCGAGGTCCCAGGGGAAAACCTGGCTGAGCTGAACGCCTTTCCCTTCACTGAGCTTGGACCAAATACAACCCCAGGGACCGATGCCACCAGGCAGGTGGGAGGGGTGGCTGCACCTGTGCTCTGTGCCCGTGCGGTGTCACCGGGACTGAGGGAGGTTCAGATAACAGGATTTATAAGATGAAAACAAATAGAAAATCAAAAACTAGCTCCAAAACTCTTAAAGTTGAATATAGCCACAGAGCCGAACGCACAGGCAACTCACCCCCTGAGTGACATTGGGTGTGTGGCCGACGTCACACCCACGTGCTCCGTGTTCAGATGCACAAAGGCAAAGTGAGGTCAAAGGCACAGCGAGGGGAAGGTCACAGGCTGCTCTAGGGCCGTGAGAAGCCCCCTGCAAACTTCCCCCCACCTCATCCAGCAGCCGGGACCTTGCTCTGCCCCCAGGCCCTCTGTCCACTATTTCTTCAATGTGCACATCTCATACTGTATTTAGATACCTCACAGCAACTCTACCTGTAACTTTGGGGGGGGAAATCAAAGGACATTTATTATGTATGAACTTAGAAAGATTCAGCACACTCCTGAAATCAATAAAATGCACCTCTTCCTTGCAGCTTATAAATTCTGGCAGTGCTCCAACCTTCACAGAGAAACCCCGTGGAAGAGATGAATTCCTTGTTTCGGGGGATCCGGAGCCAGCTGGGGGCCCTCGGAGGAGGTGGGGGCTTGGCGCATGCACAGGACAGCAGGGTCTGATGCTAAAAACGGTGGTGTGGCCAAGGGAGCCCAGGCTGCCTGAGGCAGGGCTTTGTTGCTTTCCCATAAGCCCCGAGGAGGACCGGGTCTCCCCCCACTGCCCCGAGGGGGACCGGGTCTCCCCCGTTGCCCCGAAGAGGACCGGGTCTCCCCCCGCTGCACCAGCCTCTGCCCTCACTGGCTCCCACGTGTCTGCTGCGTCACAGGACCCTCTCAGGTGACCCTTCTCTGCACCCCATTCTTGGTTGTCCATGAATGAGCTAAAACCATGAACAATGCTCCCAAGTTCGTCAGCTTGTGGTTGGCTTCTAAATGCCCTGGCTCTGACCTAGGGCGGCCAGTGCCCTCTCAGGCCCCTGTTGTGACAGGCCCCTCCCACTCCTGTCTGGTGAGCAGGGCTCACTGCAAGTTTGGGGGGGCGGGGAGAGGGGGGCTGCGTGCACCAGGCCCCCGTCCTCCCGGGCTCTGCAACCTCCACCTGAGAGGTGTGAAAACACAGACACCGGATGGCTCTGGTGACACAGTCCGGAGCTGCCCGGCCCGCCGCAGACCCTCACCACTTTGGGGCCTCACAGAATTTGCCAAGGGCAGCAGCCCCCAATGAGAGGTGCTCCCCGCAGGGAGGCAGGCCCCCCACCCCGTCCCATCCACACCTCCCCCAGACACTTCCCAGCCTGCTCCACAGACTCATTCTTCGTCCCCGAGGGTGGCCCTTGGTCTTCACGGGGCCCTGCAGCCTCCTGGCAGGGGGGGGCCCTGGGAAGGACGGGATTCCGTGTCTGGACGCAGCCCCTCCTCGCCGGGCCCAGGGGGTGGCTCACGGCCCCTGAGACCCAGCTGTACGGTAGAGCCCACGCCACCCATCCTACCCGCCGTTCCGGGGTCACTTAATGGGACACCAACCTGCCCAGACAGCGCGGGCACCCACGGACCACCACCACAGCTCCCTGCCCCCAGGGAGCCCCGCTGTTTCCTCCCGTTGGCAGAGCACTGATGCCCTTCTCCACCACCACCACGCTCACCTGGAGGAGACTCCTCTCCTCGGGACTCTGAACGCTGTGCGTGAACGTCCCGCCTGAGCAAGGGGCTGGGCCATGCCCTCCTGGGGGCCTGGTCACCGGCTGCGCCCCTGTGACTTGGCCTCCGGCCCTCTCGCTGGGCACTCACTGGGTGGGTGAGCGCTCGGTCCGCCTGACCCGAGAGGCCTGAGGACGTTACCTCAAGGGTGGTTGTTTTCCATCTCTTGTCTCAGAACCCCAGGCAGCGATCTAGACCAGCGACGGTGGGGGCCCGCAGTGGCCAGGGCGCAGGAGGGGCCCCGTCTCCCCAGCTCCACGTGGGACACCCCTCCCATCTGCCTTACCTTCCTGGTGCGAGTGGGCTCTGGCAGCCAGAGCTGTGTGACCCCCCAGGGTGGTAGGCTCCCTGCTCTGGGCCCCACAGACTCTCCCTCCTTTCCCCTCCCTCCTCCGCCTCCCTCACTACCTTCTGGACCCCAGGTCTCATCCTAGATGCCGCCTCTTCCAGGAAGCCTCCCAGACTCAAGTCCGTGCTGGCCGTCTGTGCTCTGTGCTTCCAGAGCACCCCCCACGGAAGCCCCCACAACCACCAGCGCAGCTCGGCAGCCCCTCCCCTGCAACTCCCGGGAAACACCGAGAGGCCCAGCGATCCCCAGATGGGCCGGACTGAGCAGGACGCTCCATCCTCGGCTCCCGTCGTGGTCGGCACTCCCCCTCGGGGACCAGGAGTCCCATCACCAGTACCTGCTGCTGCCGCGTGCCCCCAGATGGGCCTCTCCCGGCGACGTCACGCCGGCCTCCTGAGGTCCGCTAGCCGCGCGGCGTGTGCATGGGGTGCTCCCCGGGGTCATGCTGAGCTGTGCCCCGCCCGCGCTGCGCTCCTGTCCCCCGGCGGTGTCCGTCCGCCCTGCACCGCCCGGGGCCCTCACTAGAACACTGACCCAGGAAACACGGCTCCGAGTGTCAGGCAGCCCGAATCCCCAGCCGCTCTTGAGATTTATGCGGCCACGACCCTGACATACACATGAAATTTCTTTTTTTTTCTTTACTTTACTTATTCACTTTGAGAGAGAGATGCAGAGGGAAGGTGAGAGAGAGAATCCCAAGCAGGCCCCGTGCTGTCAGCACAGATCCCGATGAGGGGCTCGAACTCCTGAACCGTGAGATCATGACCTGAGCAGAAATCGAGTCAGACGCCTACCGGCTGAGCCCCCGGGGCGTCCCTTGCATTTGAAATTTCTAAGTGACATTAATGATCCATCACCTGTGGGAGACATCAGGGGGTTCTAACGCCCCCCCACCTTTGCTAGGACCTGGAACGTTGACGGAGATGGCGGCCCAGCCTTTGCCCCTCCCCCTTTGTGGGCATCGGGCAGCCTCGGCCCCTCCCCCGACGGGCCCGCCAGCGCCCGTCTGGTCACATATCCTGTGAGAACATGTGGCTAATTTCCATTTTGTAATTGTTTTTCCTTATTGACACGGAGATTAATCCGCCTCACAAGTGTAAGGTGTCCCGCCCAAGTGGGTCCCTGTTGATTTGTCACATCGAGTTTTGTCCGGCAGCCATATTGATCCTTCATTATTTCCCTGTCTTAGAGGTTCCCCGTGATGTCATTGTGGGTAATGTAGGGCTTCCCGATTACTCTCAATTAGCTCTGGTAATTGTCATTGCACATTTAGGGTTGATATTTAAATGTTATTTTACACAAGGACTGATTCAACGAAAAGGTCGATAAATGCCCCCCCACCCCCGGTGACCCCACAGAGAACAGGGAACGAGCAGGAAACAGGCTAACGTGGCTCCTTCCTCACAGCTCGGCCGCGAGGGCCGCCAGGACCCTGCTTCCCTCCCGAAGGTGGCCAAGGTCAGCGGGGGACGCGCTCACCGGGGCCCCCTGTCCTGGCCTCACTGCGGGGCCGCTGGGGCAGCAGGACAGACGGCAGCCCAGCCCCACGGCCTCC
>PISW01016967.1:0-11585 GCA_004023785.1 Mungos mungo
AAAAAAAAGTAAAACAACATGCAAAAAATCAAATAAAGGATGGTAGGTCCTAGGTGTGTTTTGACCTGTTTTTTGAAAGAAACTTAATAGAATAGAGAAAAAAGGGAAAGAAAACAAAAGGAAAAAAAGAAAAGAAAAAAGTTAAAACATTTGAAAATTTGAAAAGGTGACTACAATAAAATAGAATAAAATGAAATGATGAAAGTAAAATAGAATTTAAAAAGTTTACAAAAAGTAAAAATATAGTAAAAAAATGAAAGGAAAATCTTTTTACTAAAAGTGGCAAATAAAAATAATTTTTTCCTCTTTTGGTACTCAAGGATAAGAAAAGAAAAAGACAAAAACATTGAATAGATGGGCCAGCAAACTGAATGAAATACAATTGAATTATATCTTAACTTCCTTAGAAGTTAAACTATGAGCACTTATAATCCATAAACTAAGCAGACAGAAAGACTTGTGTTTTTCTTCAAGAACGCTGTTTGCCCAGTAGGGTGGGTCTTAGTGTAATGGCTCTATTCTTTTCTAGATGTTGCTTCTTAGCTTACTGGGGTGGATTGTAGGGGTGAATATAGGGTGTATGTGCAAGTGCGAGAGGGGTGAAAATGGCATCACCCCACTATCCAGTCTCTAGTATCAGAACTGACTAGTTATCAAGCACCTCTCCTTTGTCTCCCGCTGCCATCTACTCCCCACTTGGTCACCGTCTGTGACCAAGCCATCAAGCTGCCAGGCGGCACCTCCCTACAGAGTTTCATTTTAGATGGGGCTGTGTTTCCCAGCCCCTCACTTCTGAGGGAATGCAACTTTGACCTGCTCAGATGATTTGGGGAAGGGTCTCTGGAGCAATGGCCAGGTGTTGGCCCACCCCTAGGAACGTTTGTCTGACTGTGCTGCTGCTGCTGCTGCCCAGAGACTGTGGCCAGGTGCCAGTCTACCCCAGAAAAGGTTCACACTATTGTGTAGCAGCAGTGTTTCAGGGATTATGGCAAATCACAATACACATTTGGCACCAGGCTTCACCCTTAAGGTTCTTGTTCCAGCACCACTAAATGTGGTTGTTCTCTGGGGTCTGCTGGGATCTTTGCCTGTGGGAAGCCTGCAGAGCCATATGTCCTCCTGGCAAAGAGACCACCTCTCCCTGTGTGGCCCGAAAATCACTCAAACCTCACTCTCTGCCCCTGGGGATTTGCCTTTCTCCCAGAGCATTGGCGGGTATTGAGTGGCAGAGTTTCAGACTCTGCACTCCCCCTGTTTATAGAGTCTTAATGGAATTCAAACACTCTCTTTTCTCCTTTCTCTTATTTTTTGTTCAGTCGCTTGTGGCTGTTTCCACTCTTTCTCTTTCTTTTTCTCTTTCTCTTCAGCTGCTTGGTGGGGGGCGCTTTTGCCATACTCTCCCTCCATCTCCATCTTATCTCTGCAAGCAAAAACAGGTCCCTGCCCTCTGCAGCTTCTCTCTCCCCCAGTTCACCTCTCCGCACCACCTACCTGCTGAGTTCTGTGGCTTAAGTTGTGCATATTGCTGTCTTAATTCTCAAATCAGTTTTGAGGTATGCAAGACGGTTTGGTGTTGATCTGATTGCATTTCAGGGGTGATAGATGCAAAAAAACCTTCCATGCTATTCCGCCATCTTGGCCCCCTCACCCTAATTAGCTGTTTCTGCTTTTACTTTCCTGGTGAGAGGAATCCCTTCAAGCTGGGAAGTTCATTCTGGGCACTGAACTACCCTGGCTTGGTTAATGAGACGGTGCAGGCAATATGAAGTTGTCCTCCTGTGCTGTGGCATATTTTTTGCTCTATGGTTGCTAATACTCCCTACGTGGGCTCCAGAGGTTTCCAAAGCTGCTTGTGTTCATGGATAACTCCCTATTTCTTTGTGGCAAGCTCTCCTACATTGCCATTTCTCATCACCTCCATTTTATGATTTTATGCCACTATTTACCCCTTTTTACATTGCCTGTCTGTTAACAAATTATTAAATTTATATATTTTTAATACTTTTGTCTTTTAATTTATACTAGAGTTATATACGATTTACTCACCTTCATTACAATATTAGAGTATTCTTGAATTAACTATATTTACTTTTAGCAGTGAATTTTATACTTTTATATGTTTATCTGTTACTAATTAGCATCCTTTTGTTTCAGCTTAAAGAACTCTCTTCAACATGTCTTGTAGGACAGACTAATAATGATGAACCCCTTCAGTTCTTCTTTGTCTGGAAAACTCTATCTCTTCAATTTTCAAAGAAAACTTTGTTTGGCAGGTTTTTTTTTTTTCCTTCTTTTAACAGCACTTTGACAAACATATCCTCCTGCTCCCTACTGGCCTGCAATGTAATGCTAAAATATATGCTGAAAGTATGGGGATTCCTTTGTATCTAATATGTTGTTTTTCTTTCGCTGATTTTAAGGTTGTCTTCTTATCTTTAACTTAAAACAGTTAAAGATACGTGTCTTGGTATGAGTCTCTTTGGGTTCCACTTATTTGGAATTATCTGGGCTTCCCAGATCTGGGTTTTTGTTTTTTCCCTTGAGACATTTTCCTAAATGTCTAAAGGTCACCAAGAGTGAGCTATTTGATGATTATTGAAGTACTGCACAGTGAAACACAAAGAAGAGAAAAGACACACCATCTAAGGATGTGTTACTGTAGGGGTACCCATGGTATTGTAGAGAAGCTTTGGCACTGTGGTCTGAAATAGTTGGAGAGTAAAAGAGTTTGGATGTTCCACTTTACAGTATTGAAATACATGGACAAACTTTTGGGGATTCTATAATAAATATTATATTTTACAGTCTTATTTTATGCACTAAATATTTTAACACACACACGCATATATATATATATATATATATATATATATATATATATATATATACACACACACACACACACACAGTAAGTATACACACACACACACACACACATATATATATATATATATATATATATACACACACAGTAAGTATTGCGAAGAAAACTGAAAATAGACCCTGGAATGAGATGAATTTAATTAAAAAGTACTAAATCTCTCTTGTGGCAGTAAAAAAAATCTACTTTGCTGTTGAACTCTTCTATTAAATTTTTCATTTAGGTTATTGTATTCTTCAGCTCTGTGATTTCTATTTGGTACTTTTTAATAGTTTCTATCTCGTTGTTGAAATTCTCACTTTGTTCATGCATTGATCTTCTGACCTTGGTAAGCATCTTTATGACCATAATTTTGAACTCTCTGTATTCCTCTGTCTCTTCATTTTCTTTGAATATCTATATTGGTTTTTATTCTTTGGTAAAGGTCATCTCTTTTGTTCTTAACAGAGGGGTCTCATATCTCCCACAGGAGATGAAACTTATCAATCACCAGGAACAAGTTTCTGGTTGTATCTCAAAACCTTTATGATTGTTCAAGCTGCGTTTTTGTTCTGTGTCTCCCAGACATTGAGGGAGTGCCAAGACCTGTCAGCATCCCAAGGGTGCATTCACTAATGTCTCCCAGTGAATTCAGCACAGATCCAGCTGCTTGGAAGCTGGAACCTTGGGAAGAAACTTGGAAAGTATTATCCAGGGAGAATCTAGAAGATGGGTGTTTTAGCATGTCTTCCCATGCTGGGCCTGGGTGCGGAGCTCCCATTAAGAACTACTTTTTTATTTGTTATGTCCTGAATGACTCATGAATGCAAACTCAATACCTTTCAATGCCAGGAAATCTGGGGGCCTGTTTCTTGAGCCTCAGATGCCAAAGTTGAGTCACCATACCTACAACCTCCTTCCAAGGAGATATTGGCAGGTTAGAGCAGGCTATAGAGAGAAAGTGGGAGAGGTTTCTGTTAGCTTCCCTGATCCCGGGGGAGGAGGATCAAAGCTAGCTCTTAATCCATTCATCAGCTGATGGACATTTAGGCTCTTTCCATGACTTGGCTATTGTAGAAAGTGCTGTTATGAACATATATATACAATGGAGTACTATATGGAAATGAGGAAGAATAAAACATAGCCATTTGTAGCAAAGTGGGGGGGCTTCGAGGGTGTCATGCTAAGTGAAATAAGTCAGACAGAGAAGGACAGATACCATATGTTTGCACTCATAGGTCTAACAGGAGAAACCTAACAGAGGACCATAGGGAGAGGAAGGAGGAAAGACAGCTGGGGAGAGTGAGGGACACAAATCATGAGAGACTTTTGAATACTGAAACAAACTGTGGACTGAAGGGGGGGGAACGGGAGGGAAGGGGGTGATTGTCATGGTGGGGGGAACTGGTGGGGAGAAGCACTGGGAGATATATGGAAACCAATTTGACAATAAACTATTTTATTTTATTTTTTATTTTAAGTTTTTTAAAAAATTTTTTATTGTCAAATTGATTTCCATACAACACCCAGTGCTCTTCCCCACATGTGCCCTCCTCCGTCACCACCACCTCATTTCCCCCCTCCTCCTTTCCCTTCAACCCTCAGTTTATTTTCAATATTCAATAGTCTCTCAAGTTTTGCATCCTTCTCTCTACCCAACTCTCTTTCCCTCTTCCCCTCCCCCTAGTTCTTCATTAGGTTTCTCCTGTTTTCCTGTTAGACCTATGAGTGCAAACATATGGTTTCTGTCCATCTCTGCTTGGCTTATTTTGCTTAGCATGACACCCTCAAGGTCCATCCACTTTCCTACAAATGGCCATATGTCATTCTTTCTCATTGCCATGTAGTACTCCATTGTGTATATATACCACATCTTCTTGATCCACTCATCAGGTGATGGACATTTAGGCTCTTTCCATGTTTTGGCTATTGTTGACATTGCTGCTATGAACATTGGGGTACATGTGCTCGTATGCATCAGCATTTCTGTATCTCTTGGGTACATCCCTAGCAGGGCTATTGCTGGATCATAAGGGAGTTCTATGGAGAGTTTTTTGAGGAACCTGCACACTGTTTTCCAGAGTGGCTGCACCAGTTTACATTCCCACCAGCAAGCAGTGTAGGAGGGTGCCCGTCTCTCCACACCCTCACCAGCATCTATAGTCTCTTGATTTGCTGTCATCATCAAGACAGTATGGTATTGGCACAAAAACAGACACATAGACCAATGGAATAGAATAGAGAACCCAGAGCTGGGTCCACAAATGTAGGGCCAATTAATTTTTGACAAAGCAGGAAAGAGTATCTGATGGGAAAAAGACTGCCTCTTTGGCAGGTGGTGCTGGGAGAACTGGACAGCAACATGCAGAAGAATGAAACTAGACCACTTTCTTACACTATACACAAAAATTAACTCAAAATGGCTCAAGGATCTGAATGTGAGACAGGAAACCATCAAAGCCCTCAAGGAGAAAGTAGGAAAAAACCTCCTAGACCTCCACCGCAGCAATTTCCTACTCGACACATCCCCAAAGGCAAGGGAAATGAAAGCAAAACTGAACTCTTGGAACTTCATCAAGATAAAAAGCTTCTGCAAGGCAAAGGAAACAATCAAGAAAACTAATAGGCAACTGACAGAATGGGAACAGATAGCTGCAAATGACATATCAGATAAAGGACTAAGATTTAAAATCTACAAGGAGCTCACCAAACTTCACACCCACAAAACAAATAACCCAGTGAAGAAATGGGCAGAAGACATGAACAGACACTTCTCCAAAGAGGACATCCAGATGGCCTACAGACACATAAAACGATGCTCAACATCACTCATCATCAGGGAAACACAAATCAAAACCACACTGAGATACCACCTCACGCCAGTCAGAGTGGCTAAAATAAACTATTTTTTAAAAAGCTAGCTTTTAGACATATGCTAAATGAGAAGCCTACTCTTGTAAAATATGTAGATTGCTCCCTTTCAGGGAACACTTGTGAGATAGCAATTTTTACCTGCTTCTTCTATGTTGAGCTCTTGAAATAACTGTGGTGAGTGCTCCTGTGTCCATTAACTCTTTCTTTGTTTGCTATAGTTTGTGGGTTTTGTGGATGTAATTCTTGTTGACTTTAAGAGATAATGTTTTGGTGCTCCATCCTTTGGGTAGGAATCTTAAAAGTTGGGGCACTAAGTGTGGAGTCCAAACCTTTCATTCCTCAGGGAGGAACTGGGATTTGGGAATTCCCACCTGATTTTATGGTGTTGTGCTAGGGTTGGGGTATACAGTGAGAATGTGTCTTAGTCTTTGCTACCCCTTTCAGTGTGAGTCTTTTCTTACTCATCTGTTGTGTAGGAGTCACTCATCTAGTTTCTGGATTTCTCTTAGAGATTATTGCTCCATGTGTAGCCATATATTTGGTGTGTCTGTGAGAGGAAGAAAGTTCAGGAGCCTCTTATGTCACCATCTGGGTAAGGCGCTCAGCTGATTTATAATGAAAAGGTTTATATTTTTGATTAGTGTTTGTAGTTACTATGCTTGTTTTTACAGTTTACTTATGTAATCTTTAACATATTCAACATTTTACCACTTTAAGTGATGCGTTGAAACTTCATTTCTAGTTAAGTCCCTTTATTTTCATCACTTCTGATTATCACTGTGCTGGTTATCTGATGGTGTTATAGATTCTCATTCGGTTGTCAAATATGATTTATAAACTTTTTGAGAAAAATAACAGTCTATATTTACCCATATTTATGCTTTCTATTGTTCCACCTTTCATTTTGAGGACATAAGTTTCATTTATTTATTATTTCCTTGCTACTTCAAGAACTCTCTTTAGCCAATCTTAAAAGGCATATGTACAAGCTAAAGATTCTTTGGTTTTCCTTTATCTGATAATATTAAAGATTTTTCTTTGTTCCTGAGGGACAGTTTTGCTGGATATATAGTTTTCAACTGATAAATCTTTGTTTCAGCACTTGAAGAAGTGTTACATGGCAAATATTCAGTAATCCTACTGTTGTTCTATCATAGATAGTGTGTCATATCTCTCTGGATGCATCCAAAATTTTTCTTTAAATTTTTTTTATGTTTATTTATTGTTTTTTGAGAGAGAGAGACAGAGTGCATGTAGGGGAGGGGAAGACAGAGAGAGGGAGACATAGAATCTGAAGCAGTCTTCAGGCTCTGAATGTCAGCATGGAGCCTGATGCAGGGCTCAGACTCATGGACTGTGAGATCATGACCTGAGCCAAAGTCTGATGCTTAACCAACTGAGGCACCAAGGCACCCCTGGATGCATCCAAGATTTTTCATGGTCTTTAATTTTCAAATGTTTTATTATGATGTATCCTGACATGGATTTCTTTAAGTTTATCCTATTTTGGGTTCACCAAGTTCTTGAAACTGTAGATTTGAGCATTTGCTAAATTTGGAAAGTTACTACTTGAACTACACACTATCCATCATTTTTTTCTGGGACTCCAGTGATATGAATATTTGGTATTTTTATTGTTATTGTCACATATGTGCCTGAGGCTCTGTTTATTTTTTGGTCTGTTTTCTCTTCATTGCTCAGTTTGGGTAAGTTATCTTAATCTATTTTCAAATTCATTAATTCCATACTCTCTCATCCTCGCTGTCTTGTTGAGAATTTTCAGTGTAATTTAAAATTTTTGTTATTTGTTTTCAGTTACATAATTTGTTCACTCTTTTTAAAAATTGTTTATTTTTGAGAGAAAGATTGCCTGTTAGTTTTTTTTGATTGTTTCCTTTGCCTTGCAGAAGCTTTTTATCTTGATGAGGTCCCAGTAGTTCATTTTTGTTCTTAATTCCCTTGCCTCTGGGGATGTGTCCAGGAAGAAATTGCTGCGATTGAGGTCTAGGAGGCTATTTCCTGCTTTTTCCTCAAGGGTTTTGATGGTTTCCTGTCTCACATTCAGATCCTTTATCCATTTTGAGTTTATTTTTGTGGATGGTGTAAGAGCATAAGCAGAAGAAAGGCAAAGGAGGGGCACAGGATCTGAAGTGGGTTCTACACTGACAGCAGAGAGGCTGATGTGCGGCTCAAACTCACAAACCACATGATCATGACTTAAGATGAAGTCACACACTTAACTGATTGAGACACCCAGGCATCCTGTTTGGGTCCTCTTTATAGCTTTTGTTACTCTGTTGAGATTTTCTATTTTTTTTTGTTTGTTTCAAGAGAATTTGTAATTAATTAGTAAAGCAAATTTATAATGACTACTGAATACTGAAAACGAACCATGGACTGAAGGGGGAGGGGGAGGGAGGGAGGGAGGTGATGGTAATGGTGGGGGGCACTTGTGGGGAGAAGCACTGGGTGTTATATGGAAACAAATTTGACAATAAACCATTAAAAAAAGAAACATCAAAGATAAATAAATAAATTAATTAATTAATAAAATTCTTGTCAGATAATTTTAACACCTATTTTATCTTAACATTGAACTCAGTTGATTGTTTTTTCTCAATTAAGTTGTGATTTTTTTGGTTCTTGGTATAATAGGTCATTTTCAATTTTATTCTGGACATTTTATTTATTATGTTAGGAGGTTACATCTTATTTAAATCTTTTATTTTAGAAGGCAGTCACTCTATTTGGGTTTAGCATTCAGGTTTTGGTTTGTTTTTGTGGACTGAATTTCCAATAGCAGTTTAATTTTCTGAACTTTTGCAGTACTGTTTTGGTTTACTTAATTTATCTTGTGTCATTGGGGCTCCAAATGGACTCTTTTGCTATGGCCTGAGAGGGAAGAAGGAGCTTTCCTAGATTAGGTAGCTCAGTAAGTCTTGATGCAGGAGAGTTTTGGTGGGATCCCCCTGCCAATGACTGTCTATTCCATCGTCTTTGGCGAGGGGAGGTGCATCCTAAGACTACAGAGTCAAAAGAGCTTCTTGGAATGAGCCATTTGTTGTGCTTAACAGATAGCCCTGTTACTAGTTCAGCCAATTTTCCCATGCTTCCTGTGGGAGAGGGAGTTTCAGGAATTGTTGGTCCCTTAGACTCATGAAATAAAAGAAGCTTTCCAGCCTGTCTTCCTTGCTGCAACTGGGTCCTCCTCACTGGACCTCCCTTCACATCCAGTGTCTCTGAGCAGGGGAGGAAAGTCTTGGGCCAGTGGAGAAAAGAGAATATTTGGATTGGGCTGCTTATTGTGATGAAGTGCCTCTTTCCAGGGTCACCCTGGCATTTCAATATCTCTGGGCAGGGGAGTAGATTCTTGGATTCACTGGCCTCTTTATAGAGGTTTTCTGGACTATGTCTCTTGTGGCTGGATCCCTCCAACTAGATATTTTTGACTCTTCTGATCTCTCTTTGCAGGGGAGAGAAATCTTGGATCTGGCAGGGAAGGAGTGTGCTTCCTTTGGCCTGTTGTTGTGGGATTTCCAATTGATACCTCCAATTGTGGTGATTAATTTATCTGATGTTATGAGATAGATTTGTCTTTAGCTGAGGATGAGACTGTCTTCTAGTGTTAGATTGGGGGAAGAAAAAGGTTGAGCTTGGGACAACTTCTGTTAGGTGTGGGAACATAAGACCCCCAGCTTCTGTTTCTCCAGTTCTGGGTTCCCAGACATGTTTACTTTTATTATTTTTTTTACCACCTTTTTGAATAATAGGTCTGTATAATCTTGTCTCTCAATGTACTCCTTAAATGCACATTATGTTACAAGCAGCCAGTCACACTAGAACCTGGAAGGTCTTTCTCACAAGACTCTCCCTTGACTTTCCAATTTTTATCATCATGGCTGCTGCATATACCTTATGTGGTCTTGGGTCATTTTCTCATCTGCATTCTCTATTAAGCTGTAGTCAACATGTCTGTCTTCCCATCTATATTTTCATGGTCTGGCAGTGCCTGCAGCCCATAAGAGGTGTTCAGTAAATGTTGTATTTTGTTGTATTTTGTCTTTTATTTCTCATTTGACTCTGTCAAATGCCTTTCTGGTTTCCGGCTATATTATGCCTGTAGTAATCAACTCTAGTATTGAGGCCAGTTTTTGTTGAAGCTAAGAATTCAGATTCTGGAACCAGACTTCTTGGTTTTGAATTCCTGCTCTGTGACTTACTATCTATGTGGACTTGGGTAATTTGCTTAAGTGATTTGTGCATCTGTTTTCTCACTTAATAAATGAGGGAAATAATAGTACCTACCAGTTGAGTTTTTAGAACGATAAATTTAGTTAATACTTATAAATCTTTTAGAACACTGCCTTTAACAAGCTAAAGACTCTATAGATTTATTAAATCAATCAATTTAAAAGTTGATCATAAAAATATCAAAGTGACTAGTTGAGCTTGGTTTGTTCTCTGTGTGTACATGCTGTTTCTGAGGGATGGCTCTTTATTTTTCTTATATCTACTCTGAATAATCTGCTTAATTATCTGCACAAAAATGTCAGTGGTCATTTGAGCATGCCAGTCTGTGGTTCAAAGTTTACACCTCTATTAGCTTTGATAAAGCTGGGAAAATAATTTTGGCCCTCAGGCTTCTAACATTTAGCCAAACTCTCCATGATTTCTCAAGATTATAGGCAGTGATGATACTGTGATCATAAATGGCAGTTAGTAAGCTTGAACTCCATATCTGGGACTAGAAGCCTGATCTATGGGTGGTTTTGGATGCTCTATTTCCATATTCTGTCCTTCCCAGAACTCAATTTCTTTGACCCTTGGTTTGACTTACCTTTTCCAAACGTAAAACTACTCTTGTTAACATATATATATATATATATGTTTCCACTTGGATGTAGAAAGGTGAAAGAAGCATTAGTTCTGTTCTTACAACAATAACAACAGTCCAGGCACACCACAGATTCAGTGTGTCCCAGAACAGCTCAATCCCTGACTTCATCTCCAGTGACCACCAGCTCTTAGCTCACTAGATTCTGATGATATTATTTTCATTCTCAATGCAATGATTTGTTCATTGAGACTTATTTCTTCATATGGGCTTTTTATCACTTTAAAATGATCTTTTCTGGGCTTATTCTGGGGAGATGAGGTAGATGTATTATTCTTATATTCCTTCTAAGTACAACTGAAAACTCTGGATATTATATATAAAACAAACAAAAGAAGACTGAAAAATGGAGAGAATGTGAAGTGAAAATAAATCATGGCTTTGAACTATCCCATACTTAGAGCTAAGTTGATAACTTGGAAATAGTGATAGGCACAGACTAAAAAGCTCCCCTAAAAAGCCCATGCCCTTACTCCTAGAAAAGAGGTAGCCTAGGAAGACAAATGTTTTTACACTAACTTCTCTACTCCAATCAAACATCACAAAAAATAATGCAATCCCATCCCCACCCACATCAGCAAAGTCTGAGTTGGGGATCTAGACTTCCACCTCCATGTGATAGGAATGAGGTGCTCCACTTATACTGAGGTGTGTCAGAGAAGGCCTGGGAGATGGTCAGGACTTTCACCTGTGTCCAGCACTAACAAGGCTGAAGGCCATATGGGGAACAGTAACGAGGCACTCCTATTTATACCAGCTAGGGAGATGTCAGTGGAGGCCTGGGGTGAGGGGGAGCCAGACATCCCACCACTGCCCAGGAGTGGCAAAGATCTTCTCCTTTCAGATATTATAAAGAAGCTGAGTGGGGAGCCTGGACTTGCACCCTCACCTGGCAGTAACGAGTCAGTGCCACCATTCCCCTGGAAGAATAGTGTCTGAGAAATTCAGCAAATTCAG
>PISW01016968.1:0-11561 GCA_004023785.1 Mungos mungo
AAAATCACTCAGAGAATGTCAGCAAGGTGGTGAGAAGGAATCAGAACTTCATTCCTCCATAGACCCATAAACTTGCACACAATGTACTAACCACATAGCCTAACAGGTAATGCTGTAGGTTAGTCGTGGCAAGCGCACATCACTTTCTTATACCTCAAATACTCAGGTAAAATACCATAACAGCCCAAAATTACCAGCAAGAAAGAAATTCAAACATAAAGCCGAAATGAACAAAGTAGGATACAGCAAAACTAAGAAAATATAAAGAAAAGAAACAGTTGTTTTTCAGAACAAGTGAACAAAATTGACAAACCTTTAAGGAGATCAAGAACAAAAGGAAGAGAGAAGACAACTACAATCAACGAAAAGAATTGAAGGCAGGGACAGTATAACTGTTACCATAGAGATAAAGTAATTATAAGAAGTGACTATAGAGAATTACATCCCAAGATAGATACTGAAAAATGGGTATAAATTTCAGAACGATAGAATTCATCTGGACTCCCTCATAAGGAAATATTTTTAAAAATCTCAACTGATCCACATCTACTAGGTAGATTGTAAAACTTAATTTAAATCAAAAACAATAAACCTCCCAAGAAGGAAAAGTATTTATCCTGAAAATGGGACACAAGCATTTAATGAGAAAACTGTTCCAGCACCCCAACATTTGCACAGCCTAAGAGAAGGGAGATTAAGAACACTCTCTCTGTGACGCCAGCATTAATGAGTCTTCAAAGTGTAGGAAGACATTGTAAGTAGAGATTAGAGGAAATAGTAAAAAGAAATTCTAAACAAGAAGGAAGTGGGAAATCTTACGGAAATTTGTGGGAGCTTCAAAATACGGAAGACCATCAGTTTAAAACTGCACATTAAAAGAATGAAGATAAAAAACAACCAGATCATATTAATTAATGCAAAACAGAGAGTGAGTATATTGGACAGAGTTTCATGATGAAAAAGCCTCAATAAAGACGGAATGGGAGAAAACAACCACAACCTAAAAAGGTCATTTGTGTATGCAAAGCTGACATCTCACATGGTCACTGTGAGATGACCATGTCTCTCTCAGGTGGAGGCTGTGGTGGTCGGAGGGGGAGGAGGAGAACAGCACCTGCACAAGGCTAGGCCCGCCAGCTGGGAGGAGCCTGAGGCAAGTGGGGAGGAGCCTGATGGCGGCAGGCTAGGCCTGATGGTGGCCAGCTTGGCCTGAGGCTTGGTGCCCACGTCCCGCCCCTTCCCTCCCTGTTAGCCTTAGCAGATGGCGCTAACCGGGTGGGCTTGTAAGAACTCATGTCTTATTCAGGCTTCCCCCTCTGACCTTGAAGGCCAGCTAACACCATTAACATTTATGGAGGCGGGCCTAAAGATGGAGGTTAAGACTAGTCACGCCCTACGTGGGGGTCCTAGCCCCACCCTACGTGAGGGGCCTGGGCCCACTCTGTGATTGGTCAATACTTTAAATGTTGTGATTGGTTCCCACTAGAAGTTTCCATGTATGATTAAAGTTACTGTCAGTATTGATAGGGGGTGGGGAATGGATCACTATCAGTGGGTCGCCATTTCCTGTACTGCCCCCTTCCTTAAAAAGCCCCTACACCTTCATGTGCGGGCTTACTCTCCACGTGAATCTAGTGTGTTGTTGCAGTTTGTGACCCCGTGCTTATGAGCCCATAATAAAACCGCCCTTTGCTTTTGCATGCATGATTCAGTCTCCCTGGAGGTCTGGGTTTTGGGGCGATATTGGAAACTTGGATATTTCAGGCTGGGCTGAAAACAGACAGCACGCCTTGGGGAACACAGAGAGAGCAAGGGAGAAGAGACAGGGCCCCAAGCAGCCTCCACCTGAGAGAGGGCAGGGGAGGGGTGGAGAGAGGGGGATGCGGAATCCTAAGTGGCTTTGGGCTCTGCACTGGCAGCACAGAGCCAGATGCAGGGTTCAAACCCACTGACCTTGAGATCCAACCCAAGCCTAAGGCTGATGCTCTACCAACGAAGCCCCCCAGGCACCCTGAAAACTTGACAATTTAGAATAGAAGATGAATAGAAGAGCCTTAGTGATTCTATCTTTGCATATAAATGACTATGTCTTGATTATTACAAATTTGAAATCAGTACCGCTATGGGTGAAGCTTAATAATAAAAATCTTTTGTAACATCTACATCTCAAGTGCCCCGCCCAATTGCAGATATATATGTGTGTGTGTGTGTGTGTGTGTGTGTGTATATATATATATATATGCAAGTATGTATTTCTCTCTACATCAGTTTCTGATAGACAGCAAACATTTGTAGAATTTGTAATAGGGATAAATTCTGACACTTAAAAAATAATAATAATAAAGACTAAAAACTTCTCCTCTTTCCTCAGAAAGAAGACAATGAAACAATGTCACCACTTCATTCAGCAAGACACTAAATAGTCTATTCAGGCCAACTGAGCAAAGAAAAAAAGACATTAAAAGTATCTTAAATGGAAAGAATAACGATCTTTATTCACAGATGAAATGATATATAGAAGTCTTAGAGAATCGTTCTTGTTTCAGTATTTTTCTTCTTTTTGGTTTGGTATGTCATCACTTGTTTTGCTTCTTTCTACTAATTTTATCTAGGAGAGACTCCATTTTCAAATTTTATACTATAAATGCTTGAATTAAGTTGGTTATTTCAAATATGTTTTCTTTTTGTTTAATGTTTATTTAACTTTGAAAAGAGCCAGACATGGAGAGAGAGAGGGGAGACAAAAGGCAAAGAGAGACAGGGACAGAGACAGAGACAAAACAGAGAAGCCCAAGCAGTTTCTGCTCTGTCATCTAAGAGGCCAACTCAGGAAGCCAGGGTGGCTCAGTAGATTAAGTGTCCCACTGTGCTGACAGCTCAGAGCCTGGAGCCTGTCTTTGGATTCTGTGTCTCCCTCTTTCTGAACCTCCCCTCCCTCTCTCTCTCTCTCTCTCTCTCAAAAATAAATAATAATTTTAAAAAACATTAAAAAATTAAAAAGGACCCAACTCACTTTCAACTGAGACTTCCCTTGCCAATGAGGACTGCTCTTACCTTGATGCTTTGAAGTTTCTTCTTATCCTCATATTTTGCAAATGTAATTCCATTGTGTCTCTGCATGGGCCTGATTTTGCCCATTTGAATGCAAATATTCTCTGCCTCAGTGCCTCCTGGATGCAGATGTCTGTTTCCTGCCCAGAGTAGGGATATTCCCTACTATTTCTTCCAATAAATTATCTGCCCCTTTTCTCCCTTTTTCTGTAGACCCTATAATAAGAATGCCATCACTTTGGAAGGACTCAGTGAGTTCCCTATTTCTATTCTCATGTTGCAAAATTTTTCTATTTCTTTTGTTCATGTTCACTATTTTACATTATTTTGTCTAAGTCTCTAATTCATTCTTCTTCTTCCTCCAACCTGTTGTTCTTTCAACAAGCTGATTTCTACACTTCTTTATTACATTTTTCATCTCTGTTGGATTCTTTTTTAAATCTTTTCCTGTGTGGGAAGGGTCTCACTAATGTTTCCTATTCTTTTCTCACTCCAGGGAGTATTTCTTCTGACTATTGTCTTACATTCTCTATCTGACATGTTACTGAGGGTTGTTTTTACCTAGATCTCTGAGCCAGATGCTCTCCTTGCCTGCTGGGGACAGTGTTTTGTATCTGGCCTGACTGTGGCAAATGTTTCCTAGGTGTGCTGAGGTCTGTTGGTGAAATCCTACCTGATACCAACACTACCAGAACTGAGGCCCTGCAGATGGGTCTGGTCAAGAGACATGGTGTGGCCAGGGGCCTATGCAGGTCTTCTGGAGAGGAGCTGACCTTGCTGGGCCTGGGCAAGCTTGACTCTGAAGGGCACTCCCATCACAGCACAGGGCGGTTGGACTTGCTGTAAGCAACGTAGACCACCAGTATCCCCACTAAGGTGATTCCTTTTATGCCAAGGGGTGGGGAAAGGAAATGGTGCCTTCCATCTCTGTTCTTCTCAGGCAGGCATCTCAGTGAATGCTGTCTCTGATGGATGTTTCCTAGAAGAGTGAATAATCTTACCCCTGTGTGCCTCCCAGTGATCTTCAGATCGCTGTTTCTAAGCTGTCTGAGCACCTTGCATGCTTGCTTCTTTCCAGAAGCAGTGCAGGGCCCTCCTCTCTCCAGCTGAGCTTTAAAAATCTAGGATTTATGCCATTCTGGTTGAAGGACCCACAAAGTTCAGCCCCTCTCAGCCCCTGGCTTAGGAGAAACATTCTCCTGTGCATTCCTTGTACTCTCCTCTTTCTTGCCTTTCTCCACAACCACAAATGCCTACTGTCCATAGCAGTACGATCTGTTTCTCTCTCAGCCATGTCTCTGTATCGCCTACAGTCTTTGTGCCTCTTCTCTCTCCTTAGTTGGGGAATTCCTCTGTCAGTCTTCAGGTTGCCTTTTGGGGTATTCAGGATGATTTGGCAGTTATCTAGTAGTGTTTGTGGCATGTGATGAGCCTAGGTTCCTCCCACATCACTTCCATCATCCTCTTTTGTGAAGAATTCTTGCTTTTAAAAACCTGGTAAAACACACAAATCTTACAAAGTTGGAGAATATAAACTCGACACTTACAAATTAACTGTACTTCTACACAAAAGATATTAATCCCCCAAATAAAAATAGTAACATTTACAATAGCATACAGGAAATAAAAATGTATAGGATTTATATAAGATAGAGGTCATAACTGCTGTGATTGGAACTGGAAAACACGGTGCAGGACTTGAAAAAATATAACTGGAACCACATGCATGTTCTTGCATAAGAACACTTAACAGTAGCAAGCTGTTGAGGAACAGCGTGGCTCAGTTGGTTAGGCGTCCAACTTTGGCTCAGGTCATGGTCTCGTGAATGGTGGATCTAAGTCCTGTATCAGGCTCTATGCTGTCAGCTTGGAGCCTGGATCCTGCTTCAGATTCTATGTCTCTGTCTCTCTCTGCACCTCCCCAACTTGCACTCTGTCACTCTCTCAAAACGAAAAAAAAAAAAAAAACATAAAAAAAAAACTACTGACCTGTCAATACTACTCAAAGTGATGTATAGATTAAATGTAATCTCTATCAAAATCTCAATGGCATTTTAGGCAGAAAGATCAATACCTAGCCTAACATGCATATATGTTTTACCAGAAACCATGTACTGGGAATAATCTTGAAATAAAAAGTGTACATTGGTAGTCGCACATTTTTAAATTCCAAACCTATTGCAAAGCTGTATTTATCAAAATAATGCACTATAGACATAAAGGAAGGCATAAAATAATGGAAAAGTGATGGGTGAGTTACACGTGAACTTTTCCTATGTTAATGTGTATGACAGCAACCTGAAAATCTTGTTAAAATTCATATTCTGATTTGGAAATCTGCATGGGGTCTGAGTTTTCCTCATTTCTCATTAGTGCAATAGTTGCCAACATCATTAGTTCAAAAACTATATTTTTGGGGGGTGCCTGAGTGGCCCAGTCACTCAAGTGTCTGACCTCAGCTCAGGTCATGATCTCAGAGTTCATCAGTTCAAGCTCTGCTTTGGGCTCTCTGCTAACTGCTCAGAGCATGAAGCCTACTTCAAATTCTGTATCTCCATCTCTTTCTAGCCCTTCTCCACTTGCACTCTCTCTCTCCCTCTCAAAAATATATAAATATTAAAAAAATTAAGGACCCATATTTTGGGGGCACCTGGGTGACTCAGTTAAGCAGCTGACTATTTCAACTCACATCATTATTTCAAAGTCATAGGAAGAGTGTTCATAGTCCACAAGGAGTCTGCTTAGACCCTCTCTCTCTCTGTCTCTCCTCTACCTTCACTGATTTTTATCGTTTTCTCTCTCAAAATAAATAAATAAATTAATTAATAAACATTAATAAGAGGCCATACTTTAAAAATTATTTAAAACCAATGATTTTGAATGTAAAAAAATATTGTGGAAACTACCACTTCTAACATAAAGAACAGAAACAATTCCTGCACACTACATAACATTCTAACAGTTGTCCATAAATCCACCCATGAATCGAAGGTAACCTGTGAGATCAGGGAAACTGTTCTTCATCTTTTCAAAAGTATCTTGGCAAAGCCTCAGTCATAGTGGAGCCTGACTTTTACCTCAGCGTGTCTGACTTTGAATTCATCCAAGAGGAACACAGAGTGCTAAACACAAGCAACCCTAAAAAAAGGTTCAGAGCAGGCTTCAAAGTGACCAGGGTAATGCAAACACAATTAAAACGCAGAACTGATCAACCAAAAGAAGTACGTGAACAAACAACATAAAGCAGAAAAATCACTAATTGAATAAAAGTGATAGAGGAAAATTTTTAATTGGCGTTGAAACTAAGAAAAGTTTTCAGCGGCATAAAACTTTATAAATCTATTTGCGGAAAAAGGTTATAGTGTGTTGCAAACACACCATAGAGACACACACGTAACTATCTAAACAACATAGCTATTGTTTGTTAGTCTCCTACATCACCAAACGTTTTTTCTCGTTTATCTTTCCTACTGAGTTATATTTTACCATTTTCAGGCAGCAGAACATAAATGACACGTGTTTTCTTTGTCTGAAGCAACAGAGCAGTGATAAGGAAGACTGTGTCTATGATAGTAGTGTGGAATAAAATGGGACTTGTAGGACTGATCCCGGAATGATTGATAATCTCCACTTTACACACCATTATCTCTAGCAAACTCAGGAGAAAGCCTTCAATTTCCAAAGCAGACTAGAAAGTGACACATGGGAGTTTCCGGAAGAAATGACCTCTTTCTGTAAATCCTTCTAAGACCCTTAGAATAGATGAGTAAAAAAAAATAAGATTATGGTGGAGAGATGAGACAGAAAGTACAAAGTAAATGACGTGTTGAACCTACTATAATTGGTAGGTCACGTTGATATCAGGGCCTGAGGATCTTTAAAGGACATAATAACTGCTGTGAAATAAATCTCCAGAGCATTATGTGAACCATAATCTAAATGTAAGTATAGAGATGTCTGGGTGGATGTGTGAGTTAAGTATGACTCTTGATTTTGGCTCCAGTCCTCTGAAACGCTCATCCTTGCGTGTGCGCTCTCTCTCTCTACCTTAATTAATTAATTGATAATAAATCGATTTCATTCAAACATGAAGCCAAATAGAGCACCTATATATGTAATATATAACAGTATATTTGACCTTTGGTTTTCATGTATCATCAGAGACTTTCCTATGTTCCTTTTTCAATTCTACTCATCACCTCAGTTACAAAACCTTGGACCAGACACTTTGACATGGGAGGTTCTCTGATGTACAACAATTGAGGAACTCTGATCTCCTCTCCTCCCTTTCCTCCCTTAATAATGTTCTTCAGGTTTCCTCAAACACTGGGATTTATCAACTGCAACAGATGGACGGGGAGGTTTAAGAGAAGCTCTAGTCCTCATGCTGACTGATGTCCTGTCTCATTTTTTTCTCTCTCAAGGATGATGATCTTCTAGACTTTCTCAACAGCGCCTATAGCAAGGTATCTGTGTGTACAAATGTTATTGATCTAGCAAAGTAAAAGAGGAACAGCAAAGTTTATTGCTTCATTCCACTGTTTTAGAAGTTCAAGTGGCCTTTCAATGATGCAGTTTAGTATCCTCACCACTCATGCTGTTAAGATCCACGTATAAGTTTGAATCCAATACACTTTATTTTAGCAGCCTACTGTTAACAATAAACCCCTTCTCAAGAACATTCAATTATTAGAACATTAGAAGGAAGAAAAACTATATTTACAATACTGTGCTGTAAAAACATCTGACTAAAAGTGGACCCACAGTTCAAGCCCATGAGGTTCAAGGTTCTAATGTACTTTGGGCTCCTGTCAGTTTACTTGATGAAGGTGGGGTGGATAAGGCTGGTATCGGAGAACACTTCACCTACTACAGATCACTGTTCACGCATGAAAATCCATTCACTGTTATTCACTAACATATATTAACTACAAACGCACTGCAAGCAAACCACTGCAAGATCACTGTGTGATTCTTGATCAAAATACCCATTACAAGCATTCAAGAACCATTCTTATTTCTCTGTGACAATGTGACAATGATCTGTGACATATAGTCCCCATGTTTTTCGTGTGGAGGCTAATTCTTGCGTGAATGTGGATTTACTATATTGTACACCCTTTGATGGAAGACATGCCTATACTTTCCTCAAGTATCTATGAAAATTTCTTTGTCAACTGTGTAATGAATGTCCTGTTCGG
The DNA here is from genome assembly GCA_004023785.1 of Mungos mungo. Taxonomy (NCBI): domain Eukaryota; kingdom Metazoa; phylum Chordata; class Mammalia; order Carnivora; family Herpestidae; genus Mungos; species Mungos mungo. The sequence continues at coordinate 8,253 of PISW01016968.1, forward strand.
CGTCCAATTAGTACAGAATTCTAAATGGAATTTGGGTAGTGGTAGCACTAGTGAACAGTACCAAAGTTTGTTCTTGAAGAAGGCTCAGCTCTAAATTCCCTATCTATGGTAATAAGAATAACTCTTTCCCTCTCCGTACAGAATAGGGATCTATGAGGTGGAAGATTGATTGCCTGCTTTCCGGGGACAGCTGGAGGGCAGAGTGTTCGTAATCCATTGGCTGTTTCTTAAATACCTTTTCTTTCAAAATAATCAATATGGCAAAAGGGCACATTTTGGGACAGCCTGCCACTGTCCCCTGCACACAATCAGGAAGTGACCCAGCAAAACACCATAGGGTAGAGAATTCAGAAGTCTAGAACCCTCTCCCTCACAGTACCACTCAAATGCACCTTCTTCTGAAGACTTTCCAGATCTGGCCCCACTCTGGACTTTCCCTCCCTGAACAGATTGAAGGAGCTGAATATTTGGTTTGGCTATTAATTTCCAGTCTCAAAAAGCTGAAACCCTTAGTTGGTACATGGGGGCAGAAAACTGGTTGTTTGCTGCCTACATTTCAGGATTTCTCATTAACATCATTGTTTCTTGTGCATACTCATTCAGCACCTTGTTTTCGACTTAAAAACATCCAATTGTTGCTGGAGGTTAAAACAGTAAATATCCATAACATTGTGAAATTCTAACCCACAACTGATTTCCCTCTTGGTGGGTGTTGAACCAATAGACACCGCCAACCAAAATATAGGAAAAGAACAGGGTTTCCTTGCAACAAAAACACAAGGAAAGTTTCCCAATCTATCTCGCCACACAACAAAAGCAGGTGAGGTTTACACTAAGCACTCCTGCATATTTATGAAGGAACGTGGCAAAATACATTTTATTTTTAAACACATCAAAGGTCATTCTAAATTAAGAGTCCAAGTCCTAGTTGATTGACGTCACAGGACCAGGAAAGATAGCCTACGTCCATGGTCGAGTTTGTGGAACATGAAGACTTTTCCTTCCTGTTGAATCTGCCACTGACTATGAATGACAGGGATTGAGAAGTCCCCTGGCTGAAACCTCGAAATGCCATTATCATAATATTTCCGCCCTCATTTGATGGCAATATTCTAGTCCGTACTTTAATGACTGTCACTTTAACATTTTTAAAGTTTATTTATTTGGCAAAAGAGAGAAAGCATGAGTGAGACAGGAGCAAGGAGAGGAAGGAACAAGAATCCCAGGCAGGCCCTGCAATGGAACTGTGGGAGCCCAATACAGGGTTCACATTCATGAACCACAAGGTCATGACCTGAACCAAAGTTGGCATGCAGCCGAATGAAACACCCAGTTGCCCCGATTTTGACTTATTTACATCCCATGGGATTTCATAGAATAGTTTTTTTCTGTGTGACTCTTATTTAATTCAACCCAATCACCTCCAGTTTGTAGGATTCCGACTCAAGCTCTTCTATGGTGGACCCCTTGGCAGAAAGATTATTCAGAGTTAATAAGCAATCAAAATTAAGCAGATTCAGAAAAAAATGTTTACTTTTTACTCCCTGCCGAAAAAATAATATACATAGAAAAGCTGCCCCAGATGAGAGCAGTCATCATACGTGAATACATTATGATATAACCCTAGATATGGTCAAGATAGGCAATACAGTGAGGACCAAATGAACCAAGTTTCCCATGTCCTCCTGTTTTACAGTGGTACAGAAAATATTTGCTTATCAAATATTTCCTCTTCATCTTCTTGTGACTTACATTTTTTTCCCTTGGAGGCCCCAGACTTCTGATTCTTTCCTCCTCCTTATTCCTTCCTTCTTTCTTCTCCACCTTGTCCTTCTCCTCCTCCTTCTCTGCTCTTCAAACACATATACACCTTATTTTCCCTTTGAAGCTGTCCTGCATTTGTGGAATGTCCATTCATGTACTATTCAATTTGAAATTCTCCTGTTTGTCGCATGCCAATTTGCTTCTCATTCATCAGTGAATTTCCTCTGAGGTTCCAGTTCATGCTCTTGGATATTCCTCCAAATCGTAATTGAGCTCCTCTTTTATACATTAATGGTAAGGAAGAAAAAGAAACAGAAAGACAGGGCACAGCCCCTATATTCCAGGGGCAATAGGAAACACCTATTTTCAAGTCCTAGAGTATGAGAAGGTTAATTCACATGCACGTTCCTGAGGTACTCAGCACAACACCGAGTGAGTAAAAGCTGTGTGTGTGCAGAGTAAAATCTCCATAAAGACTGCCTGAATGACGTATGTATGTTACTTTCCAAATACAGACTTTCTCAGACCATAACTGTTCCAAATACTGTCGTGGGCACATACCTCTAATGGTCTGATCTATGGTCTCCAGCTTATGGCTTGAGTAATTCTAGCTTCTTTGAGATGTCAACAGACCACGAATGCTGGGGAAACAAGTAACATGATGTTACTAGGAGATCAAGTTTGACCAAGGTAGAAGAGTGGCCTTTTCTGATGCCAGCAAGTCTTGAGACCATATCAAGAATGATTCAGTGCTGGACCACTGCTTCCCCTGCAGGTCAAGACTCAGTAAATCTTTGAGTACCTGTTATAAATTCCTGCTTCCTATGTGGCTTGGTTCATGGTCTATAAACCCTAATTCACAGAATGAAAACAGTTCAAACAATACAGCTTTCTAATCAATCTCATTGGGTCCCTGCCTCTGAACCTACTCCCCTGCACCTAGGTCCTTAGAGCATCATCTGCAGTATCTTCCGTAAAATGTGACACATGAAAGCTATGCCCACAATGATTACGTCATCCAGTATGTCCTCCATAACTGCCACTGATGAAAGCCTGGGCATCACAGGAATGTGTGTCATCTCACAGCATCAGGTCCTCAGTAACACACAGGAATTCAGTTAAATCATGAAGATGTAATGGCACTTCTCTTATCCTCAGAAACCCACCACATTGGCCAGTTCCTTATCCCTCTGACATTTATTTCCTTAGATGATGTAAACAACAGTTGTCTGTGACTTTGAAGTTCCAAAAGGGAGTCACGTCAAGTTCCCATCATATATTGGAAAGAGATCTTCACATTTTCTTACTTTCCACCCCTCCCGAAAGGATTTATTCAGGATAGATTAACATTGCTGTAGGAATAACAGTTCACTCTGTATATATGCATGTTAACACATTACACAAAATTGTGTTATTAATTAAATGTATTGACTTCACACACAGACTAAGTTATTCATTTGAAATCCACTCTAATACAATTGTACAAAATCTAGAATACAAGACTTCGGAAAGTATTTGTTGATAAACTGATGCGGGAATAGACTT
>PISW01016969.1:0-11551 GCA_004023785.1 Mungos mungo
TGGGGGACTGGGAGAAGGCATAGGGACCCTCAGGGGACCACAGGGCCCCGCAGTGTGGGGACAGGCGGGGCACCAGGGAGCAGCGGGGCCACAGACAAGGGAGAGAGGCCACCCACACGCAGAACTGAAGGGCGGTGGTCCTTGCCATTCGGCATTTTCAAGACATCATTGAGCTGTCTTCCTGCTTCCATCATTTCTGCTGAAAACTCTGCTGTCTCTCTTTCTGTCCCAATTTTTCCTGGGTATTTTTAAAATTTTGGTTTTCAGGGTATCTGGGTGGCTCAGTCTGTTAAGTGTCTGACTCTTGATTTCCACTCAGGTGATGATTTTACGGTTTGTGAGTTCGAGCCCTGCATCTGACAGCATGGAGCCCACTTGGAGTTCTCTCTCTCTCTCTGCCCCTCCCTTCCCCCTCTCAAAATAAATAAATTAACTTTAAAAAATAAATTTTTATTTTTAGCCATTTTTTACTACTTAAGGGAGACAGACGGAGAGAGAGAGCGCGCAAGCAGGGGAGGGGCAGAGGCAGAGAGAAAGAGAATTGCAAGCAGGCTGTCAGCACGAAGCCCGATGCAGGACTCGATCCCGTAACCCTGGGATCATGACCTGAGCCGACATCAAGAGCTGGCTGCTCAACCCACTGAGCCACCCGGGCACCTCTGATTTTCAAGTTTTTAGGTTGTTTCTAGATGTATTTTCTTTTTAGTTACACTAATCAAAATTCCTAGGCATGTCTCTTGAATCTATGGTTTCTGTCTTTCATCTTTTTTTTAATTCTTGGCCAGAATCGGTCCGATACGGCTCCCACGCTGTTCGCTCTCGGCCTCTGCTCCGCGGACTTCCTCCAGCCCAGGCCTGTGTGCTGCTCACCCCTGCTCTGTGTCCCCCGCTCCCCGGCGTCCAGCGGCGTCCCAGCCCACACAGCACCCACTCCGCGAGTCCCCACCTCCGCTCCCTGCAATCTGCTCTTGGAACCATCTATACAGTCGTTGGTTTGGGTTTATTTTGTGTTTCTGTTCTGCAGCATCCGTTTGGTTCTTCTTCAGAGGTCAGTTCTCCGATGAAATTCTCCATGTTTTCCATTTGTTGCCTTTACATATTAATCCTATTTCAAGGTCATTGCAAGGACGCTCATATTCATGACAGCTGTGTATTCTAAGTCTGGGAGCGCCTGTCTCCTGGCACACCCGTTTTGGGGTCAGTGGTGGTCGTCTGAAGTAAGGCAGCGAGGCTCTGGGAGGCGCTCCTGTTATTCCGAGAGAACTCATTCTTCCCGTCCGTCAAACAGGCCCGGGGGCCACGCCCTCATGCAGCCAGGCTTCCAGCCGCAGGCCTCCAGGGCTCCATGAGGGTGCTCACAAAGTTTGCAAGCATTGCCTCCTAGGGGCCAGACCCGAGGTCTGAGGGTCACCAGGGGCCGGGCAGCCCCCGGGGCAAGGCTGAGCTCCGAGCTCCGTGAGACCGCTGAGATCTCTCCTTGTCTTTCCTTTTCCTTGCCTTCCATTAGGTCTCTCTAAATTTCTCCCCAAAACACTTTTGGGTCTTGTTTACAGCGTTATTGGCATAGGTGTGGCATGCGGTGACCGCACGTATTAAGAATGTATAATCTGACCAGCTTCCCTTCTCGCTCCTTCCCAGACCCAGGGCTACCGGGGAGTTTGGTGAGGAGTCACCGCCCACGAGGCCATGCACACCGCCAAGTTCTTCCCGCCCCTCTCACGGCCGGTCTCCGGAACTGGCCATTCTGGTCTTCGGTCCCGATCTGCCCAGAGTTTTCTCCATGTCACCCACCTTCTCAAAGAACCACATTTGGTTGATTGATTTTCTTTGTTGTGTCTCTGTTTTCCATTTCATTGATTTCTGCTCTGATGTTTGTTACATCCTTCTGCTTAACTGAGGTTTCATTTGTCATTTTTTAAAATGTCTTTTATTTATTTTTGAGAGACAGAGAGACAGCACGGGCAGGGTAGGGGCAGAAAGAGAGGGAGACACAGAATCTGAAGCAGGCTTCAGGCTCCGAGCTGTCAGCACAGAGCCTGACACGGGGCTCGAACCCACGAACCGTGAGATCATGATCTGAGCTGAGGCGGAACGCTTAACCAAGTGAGTCACCCAGGCGCCCCTCATTTGTCGTTTTTGCCCCGGTTTTGTGAGGCGGGAGACAGCTGGCCAGCGCAGTCTCCTCTCTCGGTGACGGGGGTCCTCGTGCAAGTGCAGTTTTAGCGAAGCCCCGCGATTTGGTGTGTTCACTTTTCATTTCATTCATTGAAATTCTTTCTAATTGCCCTTTTGATTAGACCCAAGGGTTATTTGGAAGTCTGTTGTTAGATTTGGGGAAGGAAACTTGGGGGCTTCTCAAATCGCTCTCTGCAGATGGTTCGCAAGCCGTGATCCCAGTCAGTCCTGGTGGCAACGGAGCCCCTGAGAGTGTGAGGGGGGCAGCCTCGAGTCACACGGCCAACAGCAGACGAGGGTGGAATTCAGCCTGGATCGTTGTGGCCGCTGAGTCCTGTTCTCACCTGGAACACCAGAGGGGTCCCGGGGAAGCTCCCCGGTTGGGCAGGGCCAGACTGGGGTTTCACTGAACGAAGGGGCAGGGGGAGGGGGAGGGCAAAACCCACAGGGGCAAGAGTTTTGAAGAGTGTGGTTTGGGTAATGGGGAGAAGCAGGTGCGGTCAGGGCCAAAAAGCCTTTGCTCTGACAGCCCGCAGAGTGGGGCGAGCACCCCAAAGTGGGGTGAGTTTAAAGAACGCTCTGGGAACATCTGTCAGGCTTCCCCGGGGACCCCCAGCAGCTGCCACTCAGAGATGCTCAATACCACTTGGGACTGACTACCAGGCGGGAGTCTGTGCTCACAAGCCCAGTCCACATGGGGGGACGGAGGGCACCCAGCAGGGACAGGTCAGCGAAAGGAAGCCGGGCACAGGAAGGTTAAGCCACGCTCTCCAGTCGAGCGTGGAAAGGGCTCCTGGTCTTCTCCTGAACTCTCCGACTCCAGGGACACGGGAGCAGTCAGGCGGGGCCCAGGCTGGGGGCTCAGGGCAGGGCCGTAGAGGGCACCCCAGAAAGCAGCGTGGCTGTCAGACTGGAAAGACACCAGCTTTATTTAATCTAAGCTACTGCATCCATGAAACACAGCAGGAAGGCTTTTCTTCTCTCGGGCTCGAGAAGACCAGCGGGCCAGTCGGGTTCTGGTTCCAGAGGACAGACGAGGCCCCACACACTGTCCCGTCTGCTGGCCTTCTGTGTTCATCATGTTTTTTTAATTTTCTGTATTTTATTATGGTTTGATGATTTTTTTTCCTGTTCAAACTTTTACTTAAATTCTAGTTAGATAACATACAGTGCAGTACTGGTTTCAGGTGTAGAATTGAGCGATTCATCCCTTACGCACATCACCCAGTGCCCATCCCCCACCCAGCCCATCCCCCCACCCCCCTCAGTTTCGTCTCAGTATTTAAGAGTCTATATGGTTTGTCTCTTTTCTTCTCCCCCCCCAACCTCCCATGTGTTCATCTGGTTTTTTTTTAATTTTTTAAATGTTTATTTATTTTTGAGAGAGAGAGAGAGAGAGAGAGAGACGGAGCACGAGAAGGGGAGGGGGAGAGAGAAAGGGAGACACAATCTGAAGCAGCTCCAGGCTCTGAGCTTCTGAGCTCAACACAGAGCCTGATGTGGGGCTCAAACCCATGAACCATGGGATTGTGACCTGACCTGAGTTGAAGTTGGACGCTTAACCAACTGAGCCACGCAGGCTCCCCTGTGTTCATCTGTTTTGTAGCTTAAATTCCACATATGAGTGAAGTCCTCTATCTGTCTCGCTCTGACTGACTTATTTCACTTAGCGTAACAGCCTCTAGATCCAACTACGTGGTTGCAAATAGCAAGATTTCATTTTTTCTGATCACTGAGCAATGCTCCATTGTATGTGTATATACAGCACATCTGTATCCGTTCCTCCGTCGGGGGGCATTTGGGCTCTTTCCATACTTTGGCTGTTGTCAATGGCCTGCTGCGAACACTGGGGTGCGTGTGCCCTTCGAAGCAGCGCCCCCGCGCCCCTCGGATAAATGCCTAGTAGTGCCGTTGCTGGCGCGCAGGGCGCTAAATTAACACTTCCACATGGGCAGCCATCAGCGCAGGGGTGAGAGCTGAGGCTGGGCACGAAGCCTCCCATCACCTCGCTGTTCCAGGGGGTGCACGGCCGCGGGCAAGCTCTCCAAGCCCCTAGCTCCTCTCTGCCCACTGGGGGGACGGCACCTCCACCCAGCACCGTCCTGCCGTCCGAGAGGAGCGCTGGCCTGCAGACAGGAGTTCCGTTTGCGGACAGCTCAGAGCACACCTCAGGCGCTCTCTGTTTGGCCGCCCTCACTGTGTGGAGCCCACGGAAGCTGAGGCCCAGGGCGCTCACTCCCACCGTGGGCCCCGCACAGCCCCGCACCCTCTGCGACTCAGTCCTGCTCCCTCCGGAGGGGGCAGGAGTCCCCTCCGCAGCAGCAGGTCCCCTGCTCAGATGTCGGCTGCCCCACCAGCGTCTCTCTGGGGCCTCCCTGGACCCCTCCTGCAGCTCTTCTGAGGCCTGACTTCTGCAGCCCCGTGGAAAGTTCCTGAGCTCAAGATGTTGACAACGTCCTGAGATACCCAGAGATCATACCTCAAGTAGGCACGTGGCTGTGGCCGCTGCCTCTGCGGGTGGAGCCCCTCCTGGCTCCGCGGCTCTGAGAAGGCTCCTTGTCTGCAGGTGGGGGACCCCCCCCAGGGGCTGAGGGAGAATGAAGGCCGGAAGCTCACAATTTAGCAAGTTAGAAATCATCTCAGCTTTCACAACTGCAAACGGATGTTTTAAATTCATTCATTCATTCATTCATTACTTTTGGTTTTTTTTAAACTTTTTAAAAATGTTTTATTTATTTTTGAGAGAGAGAGAGAGAGAGAGAGAGGCAGCGTGAGCAGGGGAGGGTCAGAGAGAGACACACACACAGAATCCGAAGACAGGCTCTAGGCTCTGAGATGTCAACACAGAGCCTGACTCGGGGCTTGAACCCACGAACCATGAGATCATGACCTGAGCCAAAGTTGGACGCTTAACTGACTGAGCCACCCAGGCGCCCCTGTTTTATATTTTAGAGCGAGCATGCCAGCAGGGGAGAGGGGTGGGGCGAGGTGGGGGGTGGGAGAGAGTTTCAAGCAGGCTCCACACTCAGCCCACAGCCCGAGGCAGGCTCGATCCCATGACTCTGGGACCATGACCCAAGCCTAAATCAAGAGTTGGACATTCAACCAACTGAGCCTCCAGGAGCCCTGAAAACAGATTTTTAAGGCCAAGTTATCATGTATCCTGTAAAGATCAGACTTGGCAAATGAAAATCTGAAGGGTCCCCAGTGCTGCGTGGTCCCCGTGCTCTGAGGCCACTTACAGTCAAGGTGTCCCCTTCCCTAACTGTCCCCAGGGCTTCACTGAGGGCCTGATCAGCTTGTCGTGCATGGGGTGCAGAAGATCCCAGAAGGGTGCCTGGCTCCTCTGTGCTGGGCATCCTTGGGGATTGGACCCCCAGATCAAGAACCAGGGTTCTCCAGACGTCCTGATGTCTCCAAGCCTTGGCTGACCCTGATGATCTGAACACATGTCCCAAGAAAGGAAGGACCTGGGGAGGGGACATCAGAGCGGTGACAGAGTCCCTGAACCAGGGTCATGCTGGGTTAGACAGGTCAGCATGCACTGTTAGCAGAGTGACTGGACCCACGTTTGCAAATGTCCAGGCCAGGCGATGGCAGAATTTAACATTACGTACCAACACGTGACCTCCTGGCCCCAAGGGTAAGGCACCCACTAGTTACCTGCTGGGTGGTAAGATTTCCTCTCTGGACAAGGGCAGTCCGGTGCCTGCTCTCCTCTGGGCTGGCTCCGTCACCCAGAGCAAGCCCAGCACTCTGAGCCCACCTCCATCTGGCTCACCTGTGCTGCTTTAGCTTAAGAAATTCCGGGAGAGGAGCCAAGATGGCGGAGAGGAAGGGAGCTCTGTAAACTTCGTCTGCCCCATTGATCGAACTGAGAAGGACATTACTCTCATCTGCAAGAGCGGAAGGAGAAAATACGGACTCCAGAAGGAAGAGAACCTGAAGGATACCTCAGTGAGTGAGTGCGAACTGGGGAGATTGGAAAACGGGCCAGCCCGAGACGGGCAGGGGAGGTGGCAGCCCCAGCCCAACTTGGGGCAAGCACGGAGCCCGAGAGACAAAGGGAGGAGACAGAGAGACTGAACATGCTCATAGTACTGTCTCTGGGGAAGAGGTAAAGAATGCTTAACCGCGCTTGGAGAGAGAAGCTCACTCCATAGATAACTGCTGGGTGGCCTAAATCCCGAACCCAGGTGGCGCAAGAGAAGGAACAGCTTCCAGCCCTACGCCATCTTGGCAAGGAGTGAGCAGCCACGACAGCGGCGGTGTCAGGGGTGCTCACTTCGACCTCCTCACGCACCTCATTTCCACGGCGCATCTCACCCCCAGCATTGGCCGCGCGAAACCTGAATCCCGGGTGCCAACAGGGAAAAAATAGCCCCCACCTCTACGCGATCCTGGCAGGGAGTGAGCGGCGGTGGAGACCTGGGTGCACTCGCAGGCTCCAGGAGCTCCCAGCTCATTTCCAGCAGCGCTGGCGCTGCCTCCAGCAACAGCTGCACACTCATTCCTCCCCCAACTCAAACGCCATCCCCGCTGGGGGTTGGGTCTGTGACGGTGCACAAGCACTTCACCTCCTGCTGCGCATCTCGCCTCAGGCAGGGGCAGCCGAAATCCCAGCCTGAGCCAAGACAAACTGATTCCTCCCCCTAAAGAAGCCAGCCACCAAAGCAAAAACATCCCATCTGTGGTAGCATAAAAGTGCATGGACTGGAACTTTGAACCTAGGCAGGCCTGGAAAATACAACTCGGCTCAACCCGGCACAAGGAGATCAGACTCATTAGAGTGGCCTACAGTTCTTAGTTCAGTGGAGCTTGGCGTGCCACCATTCTACTCTCAGACACCAAGGCGGAACCTCTGAGAGCAGCCTCTGAGACCTATCACATCAAACCACGCCTATCCACGAGGGGGAGCTGCTGGGTTTTTTTGTTGTTGGTTTTTTTTTTTTTGCTTTTTTTATAATTTTTTTCTTTCACCTTTTTCTGTATGTATTTTTTATTATTATTACTTTTTTTTACTTAAATTTTTAAAAATTTTTACTCCTTATTTTCCTTTCTCCTTTCTGCCTTTTTTTACCTGCTTGCAATCCAGATATATTCTCCTATATCTCATCCCTACCTCTCCCCTCAACTGGTCATACACTTTTAGACTGTCCACTGTCCTTTGCTGTCTCTGACCCCCTTTTTTTTTTCTTTTTCTTTTTCTTTTCTTCTCCTCTTTTCATCTCTTTCCTCTCCATTCTCTTTATTTTCTTCCCTCTTTTAATGTGTTTGTTTGTTTGATTTGTCTGTGCATTTGTGTGTTACTGTTCCATCCGTGTTTGTCTGTCTGTTTTCCTTCTTAGGGCTACACCAAGAAACAAGCCAAAGTGTGCATGCCAGCGAGTCCCAAATATTGCTGAGTAGGGAAATAAAATATTCAAAGGCACAACAAGAGAAACTGAGAGACACCATTAAAAGAATATTTCCTGAAACGACAGGCCCTGGACAGTCAATAAGCCTCCTTTAACAGAGAAATATTAACAGGTGCACAGTGCACAACGAGCTTTCTAAAGTTGACAAGAGACAGAAAACTAGTAAAAATGACAAAACGAAGGAACTCTCCCCTGAAGAACCTCCAGGAGGAAGTCACAGCCACAGAACTGCTCAAGGCAGATCTAGACAACATACCGGATCAAGAATTTTAAAAACTTGTCATAAAATTAATCACTGGGGTTGAGAAAAGCATCAAAGAATCAACTGAGACAATTACTAGGCACTTTGAAAATAGGTGTGATGAGTTAAAAAAGGCTATAGATGAGGTGAATAACAAACTGGAGGCAGCCACCTCAAGGATTGATGAGGCAGAGAGAAGAATAGGTGAATTAGAAGATATAGTTATAGCAAAAGAGGAAGCTGAAAAAAAGAGAGAGAGATTAATCCAGGAGCAGGAAAGGAGAATTCGAGACCTGAGTGATACAATCAAGTGGAACAACATCCGTATCATAGGAATTCCTGAAGAGGAAGACAGACAGAAAGGTCCTGAAGGGATACTAGACCAAATTATAACTGAGAATTTCCCAAATATGGGAAAAGAAATAGACATTCAAATTCAAGAGGCACAAAGAACCCCCTTAAGACGAAACTTGAATCGGCCTTCGGCATGACATATCATAGTGAAACTGGCAAAATATAAAGATAAAGAGAGAATTCTGAAAGCAGCTAGGGAGAAAAGGGCCCTCACATACAAAGGGAAACCTATCAGAGTGGTTACAGACCTATCTAATGAAATCTGGCAGGCCAGGAAGGAATGGCAGGAAATCTTCAATGTGATGAACAGAAAAAAACATGCAGCCAAGAATCCTTTATCCAGCAAGCCTGTCATTCAAAATAGAAGGAGAGATAAAAGTGTTCCCAAATAAACAAAAATTGAGAGAATTCATGACCACCAAACCAGCCCTACAGGAAATCCTAAGAGGGACTCTATAAGGGAAATGTTGCAAAGAATACAAGGTGCCAGAGACACCACTATAAACATGAATTCTAGGGAGAACACAATGACTCTCAACCCACATTTTTCAATAATAACACTGAATGTCAATGGACTGAATGCTCCAACCAAACGACACAGGGTAGCAAAATGGATAAAAAAACAAAACCCATCTATTTGTTGTCTACAAGAGACTCATTTTTGACCAGAAGACACCTTTGGGTTGAAAGTAAAGGGATGGAGAAATATCTACCATGTGACTGGAAGCCAAAAGAAAGCTGGAGTAGCCATACTTATATCAGACAAACTGGACTTTAAAGTAAAGGCAGTAACAAGAGATGAAGAAGGATATTATATAATAATTACAGGATCTCTCCATCAGGAAGAGCTAACAATTTTAAATATCTATGCGCCAAATTTGGGAGCACCCAAATACATAAAACAATTAATCACAGAAAGACACAATCTTATAGACAAAAATGTGCTAATTGCAGGGGACTTTAATACTCCACTGACAGCAATGGATAGATCAACCAGACAGAAAATCACTAAGGAAACAATGGACCTGAACGACACAATGGAACAGATGGAACTGATAGATATATTTAGAACTCTGCATCCTGAAGAGAGGAAATTCACCTTCTTTTCGAGTTCACGTGGCACATTCTCCAAGATAGATCACATCCTGGGGCATAAAGCAGCCCTCCATAAGTGTAAACGAATCGAGATCATACCATGCACACTTTCAGATCACAATGCTATGAAACTTGAAATTAACCACAGGAAAAAGTCTGGAAAACCTCCAAAAATGTGGAGGTTAAAAACTACCCTACTAAAGGATGATTGGGTTAATCAGGCAATTAGAGAAGAAATTTAAAAATATATGGAAACCAATGAAAACGAAAATACAACAATCCAAAATCTCTGGGATGCAGGAAAGATAGTACTGAGAGGAAAGTATATTGCAATTCAGGCCAATTTCAACAAACTAGAAAAAGCACAAATTCAAAATCTAACAGAGCACCTACTGGAACTAGAAGGGAAGCAGCAAGAGCACCCCAAACCCAGCAGAAGAAAAGAAATAATAAAGATCAGGGCAGAGATAAACAATATAGAATCCAAAAAAACAGTCAAGCAGATCAATGAAACCAAGTGTTGGTTCTTTGAAAAAATAAACAAAATTGATAAACCTCTAGCCAGGCTCCTCAGAAAGAAAAGAGAGAGCACCCAGATAGACAAAATCATGTTGAAAAAGGATCTATTACAACCAATCCTTTAGAAATACAAGCAATCATCAGGGATTACTATGAAAAATTATATGCCAACAACCTGGACAATACAGAAGAAATGAAGAAATTCCTAAATGCACATGCACTGCCAAAATTCAAACGGGAAGCGATAGAAAGATAGAAAGCATGAATAGACTGATAACCAGTGAAGAAATCGAATCCGTTATCAAAAATCTCCCAACGTAAGAGCCCAGGGCCAGATGGCTTCCCAGGGGAATTCTACCAGACATTTAATGCAGAGCTCATACTCATTCTTCTCAAACTATTCCAAAAAATAGAAATAAGAAGGAAAACTTCCAAACTCATTCTACGAAGCCAGCATCACCTTGATACCCAAACCAGACAGAGACCCAGGCAAAAAAGAGAACTACAGACCAATATCCTTAATGAATACAGATGCAAAAATATTCAACAAGATACTAGCAAATCGAATTCAACAGCACATAAAAAGAATTATCCATCATGATCAAGTGGGATTCATTCCTGGGTTACAGGGCTAGTTCAATATTTGCAAATCCATCAATGTGATCCATCATATTAACAAAAGAAGGGAAAAAAAACCATATGATCCTGTCAATAGATGCAGAAAAAGCATTTGACAATGCTTTTTGACAATACAGCACCCTTTCTTAATAAAAACCCTTGAGAAAGTCGGAATAGAAGGAACTTACCTAAACATTATAAAAGCAGTTTATGAAAAGCCCACAGCTAATATCATCCTCAATGGGGAAAAACTGAGAGCTTTCCCCCTGAGATCAGGGGTGTCCACTCTCACCACTGCTGTTTAACATAGTGCTGGAAGTCCTAGCAGCAGCAATCAGACAACAAAAGGAAATAAAAGGCATCAGAATTGGCAAAGAAGAAGTCATACGTTCACTTTTTGCAGATGACATGATACTCTCCATGGAAAACCCGATCGACTCCACCAGAAGCCTTCTAGAACTGATCAACGAATTCAGTAAAGTTGCAGGATACAAAATCAATGTACAGAAATCAGTAGCATTCCTATACACCAAAAATGAAGCAGCCGAAAGAGAAATCAAGAAACTGATCCCATTCACAATTGCATGAAAAACCATAAAATACCTAGGAGTAAACCTAACCAAGGATGTAAAAGACCTATACGATGAAAACTATAGAAAACTTATGAAAGAGATTGAAGAAGACACCAAGAAATGGAAAAACATTCCCTGTTCATGGATCGGAAGAATAAACATTGTGAAAATGTCATTACTACCCAAAGCAATCTACACATTCAGTGCAATCCCCATCAAAATTGCACCAACATTCTTCTCAAAGCTAGAACAAACTATCCTCAAATTCGTATGGAACCACAAAAGACCCTGAATAGCCGAAGTTACATTGAAGAAGAAAACCAAAACGGGAGGCATCACAATCCCAGACTTTAACCTCTATTACAAAGCTGTCATCATCAAGACAGTATGGTATTGGCACAAAAACAGACACATAGACCAATGGAATAGAATAGAGAACCCAGAACTGGGCCCACAAATGTACGGCCAATTAATTTTTGACAAAGTAGGAAAGAGTATGCGATGGAAAAAAGACTGCCTCTTTAGCAGGTGGTGCTGGGAGAACTGGACAGCAACATGCA
>PISW01016970.1:0-11546 GCA_004023785.1 Mungos mungo
GGTGGTGAGGACAGGGCTGGCGCATACAAAGGACAGAAAGGAAACAGTTGGACTTTATGGAGCCGTTGCAGGAGATCAGGAAGGGAAGGTGCTGACGGTCTCAGTTGGGGGTTTGAGGCGGAGATAATGCACCTGGACCGGTTCCAGGTGACGGCGCTGTCCTGAGTGTGTGCTCAAGAGTAGGTACCCGCTGGAGGCCTGGTTTGTAAAGCACACCTGAATGCCCCCATTCATCCCTCTCTTGAGAAGGCCCAGCTCCCGTCCTCTCTTTATGTTTCCATCAAGCAGGATATGCAGACAAATTGTTCTTCGGGGTTTGAGGTCAGAGGCTCTGGGCATGGTCAGCCCAGAGCATCCCCTTTATTAGGAAGAATGTCCAGATGGCGAGCCTTGATCTCCTTGGGTCACTGGCCATGCAGGCCGGCAGGGGCTAGAGAATGTTGCCTATTATAAAATCTGGGCGAAGTGGACGTTCTCCAGTGGACGTTCTGTTCCGTCAGCCACTCCTGGACTGCCAGTGTGTAAGTTCCCCCAGTAACCCTACGCCTTTTTTTTTCAACACAATATTATTTGTTTGTTTATTATTTTGAGAGAGAGAGGGAGCACATGCACGTGGAGGAGGGACAGAGAGAGAGGGAAACACAGAATCTGAAACAGGCTCCAGGCTCTGGGCTGTCAGCACAGAGCTTGATGCAGGGCTTGAACTCGTGAACCATGAGATCATGACCTGAGCCAAAGTCAGATGCTTAACTGACTGAGCTACTCAGGTGCCCCCAGGGTACTTGTTTATAGAAGTTATTAATGGTCTTTCCCTTCAAGACTCTGAGTTTCCTGAGGCCAAGCAACAGCTTTTGATATGAGGCAGAAACTCTATAATATTGCAAATAATTGCATTATTAAAATATAATCATTTGGGTGCAGCAGTTTTATGTTCAGTCACATGCCTTTGGCCTGTTCAGGGGTTCAGTTCAGCTCCTGTTTTTATTTTTTTATATGTCTTTTTTAATTTATTAATTTAAGTAATGTCTATACCCAATGTGGGGCTTAAACTCATGACCATGAGATCGAGAGTTGCATGTTATACCTACTGAGCCAGTCAGATGTCCCTCAACTCTTGTATTTTTTCTTTTTATGTTTATTTTGAGAGAGAGAGAGAGAGAATGAGTATGTGTGAGCCAGAGAGAGATGGAGAGAGAGGAAGAGACAGAATCCCTAGCAAGTTCAGGCTGTCAGCACAGAGCCCCACTCAGGGCTCAGTCCCACGAACTGTGACATCATGACCTGAGCCTAAATCAAGAGTCAGAGGCTTAATTGACTGCTCCCCCCTGGTGTCCCTCAGGTTCTGTTTTTAAAACCAGGATCAAGTTTTAGTCCCCAAATGGAGTCCCTCCCGTTCAGAGGTTTACTCAGGTTTAACTTCCCGTGTCCCGTGTTCTGCCTCGTGAACCAGCAGCCCGTCTTCAGCTCCAGGTGTCCCCCGCCCGCAGTGGGCCTGTCACCTCTTCCTTCATTAAATCTTCTTGCCTTTAATTGAACTGCCTTCTGATGAAGTTGGCCATAGAGATGCGTTTCTAAATCAGATCAGGAAGTGAACACAGAAAACTGCAAATTGATCCAGGAACCATGATGTTGTCCAGGGAAGGAGGCTGAGTTTGAGACCGTTTTGAGCTGAGTTTGAGACAGAATGAAACCTGGGAGGTAGGGGAAGAGTATGTGATGAGATGCAAATTACAAAAACATTTTTTAACGTTTATTTATTCTTGAGAGAGAGACACACAGAGGGTGAGCGGGGGACAGTCAGAAAGAGAAGGAGACAGAATCCAAAGCAGGCTCCAGGCTCTTAGCTGTCAGCATAGAGCCGGGTGCGGGGCCCGAATCCACAAACCATGAAATCATGACCTGAGCAGAAGTCATCTGCTTAACCAACTGAGCCACCCAGGCGCCCTGAGTTTTATAGTTTTCTTTATTATTGTTTTGCAGACATAGATAGCAAAACTGTAAATATAATATCCTGGTAAATTCAGGGTGTAGTTTGCTTGGGAAGGTCAGTACGTGGGAGGCAATGGGGAGTGATACTTGTATTTGAGCTTTGGGTTAATTTTAGTTTTTGGCCATGATTAATGATTATTGTATGAACACGTTAAAAAATTCTCTACAGCTATATATCTAAGGATAGAATTTTGGGATCAAAAAGACTATATATTTTTGATGTTACTAGCTAATGTCGAACAGTTTACTCCAGTAGTTTTATGAATTCACACCTGGTCTAGAGTGTCTCATTGCTTCACATGCCAACAACTCATTTCCCGGGTTTAATGTTTTTTCCAATCGTGGGCTGTAATAGTAAGTCATTGCATTTTAGTTTCTACATTAAGGATTACAAGGTTGAGCAGTGATTTTTGATACATTTTTCTGTGAAGTGTTTGCTTAAATCTTTTCTCAATTTTTATGGGGTTGTCTGACTTTATTTTTGATTTGTAGAAGGTAAAAAATATATTCTACACACTAGTCCTTTTTGGCACCCCACAAGTTTTGATATGTAGAATTTTTGTAGTTTGATTAAAAGTACTTTCTAATTTTAGTATATGTTTCTTCCCTAACTCATGCATTATTTATAAATTTAGGGGAGAGAGCATGCTCTAAAAACTTAGCCTCTAGGGTCACCTGGGTGGTTAAGCGTCTGACTTTGGCTCAGATCACCATCTCATAGTTCTTGAGACCTGAGTTTGAGCCCCGCGTCAGGCTCTCTGCTGAAGCACGGCTGTCCTCAGGCACTGGAGCCTGCTCCAGATTCTGTGTTCCCTCTCTACCCCAGCCCCATTTGTGTTCTCTTTCTCTAAAAATAAATAAACATTAAAAAATGAAAATTTAGAACTAAATCATTTCATTATTTTGAAATCTGTTGGTATATGCTTAATGGTGTAGCATATGGTCAATTTTTGTGAATATTCTGTGTATATTTGAAAATTATATATATTCTATCTTCTCTCTGTAGACTGTGGTTGGATAGAACACTATCGTATGTAACTTTCTTAGGTCAATTTCTTTAGTTTATTTTTATTTTAATTTTTTATTTAATAGTTTATTGCCAAGTGGGTTTCCATATAACACCCAGTGCTCTTCCCCACAAGTGCCCCCCCCCCCGCCATGACCATCACCCCTTTCCCCTTTCCTCCTCCCTCTGCAGCCCTCAATTTGTTTTCAGGATTCAAGAGTCTCTCATGATTTGCCTCCCTCCCTCTCCCTAACTTTCTCCCCCCCCCTTCCCCTTCCCATGGTCCCTTGTTAGGTTTCTCCTGTTAGACAGATGAGTGAAAACATATGGTGTCTGTCTTGTCTGCCTGATTTATTTGACTTAGCATGAACCCTCGAGGTCCATCCACTTTGCTACAAATGGCCAGATTTTATTCCTTCTCATTGCCATGTAGTACTACATTGTGCATATATACCACTTCTTCTTGATCCATTCATTGGTTGATGGGCATTTAGGCTCTTTCCATGATTTGGCTATTGTTGAAAGTGCTGCTATGAACACTGGGGTACATGTGCCCCTATGCATCAGCATTTCTGTATCCCTTGGGTAAATCCCTAGCAGTGCCATTGCTGGGTCATAGGGGTGTTCTATCGATAGTTTTTTGAGGAGCCTCCACACTATTTTCCAGAGCAGCTGTACCAGTTTACATTCCCACCAGCAGTGTAGGAGGTGCCCATTTGTCCACGTCCTTGTCAGCATCTATATTCTCTTGAGTTGTTCATTTTAGCCACTCTGACCGGTATGAGGTGGTATCTCAGTGTGGTTTTGATTTGTACTTCCCTGATGATGAGTGACACTGAGCATCGTTTCATGTGCCTGTTGGCCATCTGGATGTCCTCTTTGGAGAATGTCTATTCATGTCTTCTGCCCATTTCTTCACTGGATTACTCGTTTTTTGTGTATGGAGTTCAGTGTGCTCCTTGTATATTTTGGATACTAGCCTTTTATCTGATATGCCATTTGCCACTATCTTTTCCCATTCTGTCAGTTGCCTGTTACTTTTTCTGATTGTTTCCTTCATGTTGCAGAAGTATTTTATCTTGATGAAGTCCCAGTAGTTCATATTTGTTGTTGATTCCCTTGCCTCTGGGGATGTGTCAAGGAAGAAATTGCTGCGAGTGATGTCACGACACTATTTCCTGCTTTCTCCTCAAGGGTTTTAATGGTTTCCTGTCTCACATTCAGATCCTTTACCTATTTTGAGTTTATTTTTGTGTATGGTGTCAGAAAGTGGTCTAGTTTCATTTTTCTACATGTCGCTGTCCAGCTTTCCCAACACCACCGGTTGAAGAGGCTATCTTTTTTCCATTAGATACTCTTTCCTGCTTTGTCAAAGATTAATTGGCCATATACTTGTGGTTCCATTTCTGGGTTCTCGATTCTATTCCATTGGTCCATGTGTCTGTTTTTGTGCCAATACAATAGTGTCTTGATGATGACAGCTTTGTAGTAGAGGCTAGAGTCTGGGATTGTGATGCCTTCCGTTTTGGTTTCCTTCTTCAATATTACTTTGGCTCTTCGGGTTTTTTTGTGGTTCCATCTGAATTTGAGGATAGTTTGTTGTAGCTTTGAGAAGAATGATGGTGCAATTTTGATTGAGATTGCATTGAATGTGTAGATTGCTATGTTTGCACTGATTGGTCTAGCAGGAGAAACCTAATAGAAGACCATGGGGAGAGGAAGGGGGAAAGAGACCTGGGGAGAGTGAGGGACACAAATCATGAGAGACTATTGAATACTGAAAATGCACCATGGACTGAAGGGGGAGGAGGAGGGAGGGAACGGGGTGATGGTCATGGTGGGGGGCATTGGTGGGGAGAAACACTGGGTATTATATGGAATCCAATTTGAAAATAAACTATTAAAAAAATAAAGAGTACACTTATCATTTGATCTGAGTAATGTGTAGAATTGTTGAATCACCATATTGTACAACTGAAACTAATGTACCACTGTATGTTAACTATACTGAAATTAAAATGTAACAAAAAACTTAATTAAAAAAAGATGAATTGGGGGAGGTGCTGTGGGAGCATAGTCGGTAGAATGTCTGATTCTTGAGTTTGGCTCAGGTCATGGTCCAAACTTCATGAATTTGAGCCCTGCAGCTGTCAGCACAGAGCCTGTTTGGGACTCTATGTCTCCCTCTCCCTCTGGTCCTACTCTGCTCTCACTATCTCTCTCTGAAAATAAATAAATACATTTTAAAAAAATTTAAATCCTCCAGAAAAATAAGTAGGAGGATAAAGGAAAGAAGAAAATTATAATGTCTATAAAATTAATTTAAAGGGGGCAATAGATCCATAAGGGTCTTTCTATTATTCTCTTCATTTGGGCTGTTAGACCCTAAAATAGCAACCATTGTATTCACTTTCCCAATTCCATTCTAGTAACCCTAGGAATGTAATTCGATAAACCTGTTTGTTAAGATTCTGGCCTAACTAAAATAATCCCCAATAACCAACTCCGTTTGTGTTCATGGATTTTATTCTCGGTGACTCACATTTGGGGGGAAAAAAGGTCCAACATTTTGGAGGCCCCAGCGAGATCCTGAGAGGAGAAGTCCAGTGGGGCCGTCCCTGGCTGTGGCCTCGGAGATTGCTTTTGGCTTATTTTCCATCACATTTGTGCTGGTCGTGCCCGTTAGTAGGTTGGGTCAAGAGGAGCTGATGAGCCTGGAACCTTCAAGGAAATATTCCCACGCAGCTACTGAGACAAATTTTGTATCAGCGAGATTCCCTGTCTTCTCCAGACTAACATGGACAGCCTAAATTCACTTGGTAAAACGGAACAAAAGGAACCTGAAGTCTGCTCCTCTGTCTGAGCTGACAAACATTGTAAACTGGAAGTTCTTTCTCTGCCTCCTGCTGGCGCCTCTCCTCCTTTGCTCTCCTTTCCCCAACTCCTTTTCTGTACCACCTGGGTGGGGAAGGGCTGGTCTGCATACCTGACTTCTCAAGGCCTCAGGCAATATCCGTTGCTCCCTAAGTGTTGCAGCAAAAACCACAGAAGTTAGACTTCTCCACCACCTTTCCAGGACAAAATTAAGCGGAATTAATGGGAAACCAAGGGTCTTACGTGGGCTCAAGTAAAACTTAAAATTAATTTAAGTCTGTTGGCTTGGGAAAATGACTTAGAGTGAGGGTTAATTATGTCTGTCTCAGTTTTCATGGGTAATTAAGATAGTTTTGGATGTTCTTCCAACCTATAATGTTAAAGTTTTGCTTGCGTGATAAATGGATAGAATTCATTGGCTATCTAACGAGATAAGAAGCTAAAGCACCAGTTACTTGATGTAGTTTGTGTTTTAGTCTTGTGGACCAACTGAGGGTACTTAAAATTGTTAAACATGCTTTGCACTCAATTGGCTCAAATTTACCATCTAAGAAAACGTTCTTGTATAAACACTTCTCATTTGGTAACTGAAGGTCTCAATTGAGACTAAGGTTTCTATCAGGTAAAATTCTGCTAAGAGTACTTAAGGCTGATGGAAGATAAGAAAAGCAACCGTGTATGCATGAAAATGGGGGACATGTAAGAACGATATAAGAAATGAAATTGCATTTTCGTGGAAGGTCAAAGAAAGTAATTTTGTCCAAGATGAGACTGGTTGTTTGGAGAGAAAAGGCTTTGGGACAAAGTTTAAAGGCAAAAGAAAGCTGTAGAAGGCTCATGAAGGGAAATCATTTAAAAGGAATTGTATGTGTGCTCAGGACAGAGTAAAGTTGAGATGAATGGAATTTTTAAGGTACACTGGTAGAAGGCTGAAATTCTGCTTTTCTCTCTGTTCAAAAGACAAAGTTTTCTTGGATTTTTAATCTGCTCTTGATAAGATAATGTAAACAAAGGTATTCTCTTTTGTCTGCGAAAAAGCCTAAGCTTTGGGTGCATCTTTGTCAAGTCCTTGACTGCTGAGTTAAAACTTCTCAAGGTGAAAAATAATTAGGTTTTTTTTTTTAGCAACTATATAAGACTATGCATTCTCCTTTGGGATCGTTTATTGCCACTTTGGTTTAATAAATGGAGTGTTAAGGTTTGTAATAATCTGTAATGTTTTATAACTTCCTAAGGTTATAAAATATTTAGATTTTCCCAGGATTTAAATGGTAAAGAAGTCTTCTGACCAATTAGGCCCTTGTATTTCTGATGCCAAGTTACTTGGGAAACAATGATAAACCTTGGGTTGTATTGCATGGGTAAATGCTGCAACTGCCCATATACAGAAATGTCAAAGTATTTGTAAACTGAAGCATTTCTTTTCTCTCTACCTAAATGATCTGAAATTCAAAACCTTCCAGTGAATATTCTTTCATGGCAACTACAATTGTTTGCATAATTTCACTAAGAATCTGTTCATTTTGTAGCAGTCTGGTTATTTTACCAAGGCTTTGGCTGGAATGTCGTATTCGAGAGTTATGCACAGACTCAGATAAGACCAGACAACTTTAAGGAACTAAGGTTGACTTTATGCAACATGGAGCCATAAAGCCTCCTGGAAATGTTGGCTGGATACCTTGCTAGCATTCCTGCAGCCTCTCCAGGTGAGTAAAGAAGGTCACTTCCTGGCAGGTGCAGGAACCTCAGCATATCTTGGGGACCTCGTGAAGAGGATATGCCCAATTTTATAGGTATTGCAGGCCTGTTTGATGGAAAGTACTTGGCTTGGCTTCTGGCCTGGAGAGGCTACTAAAAGTTCAACCTGGAGATTCCTTATAAAAGGTTCCAGCAAAGCAAACTTAAAAACAATCCTTATTCTTGCTGAGCTTACCTAAATAATTAGGCCAGGGTTGTTAAGACTGGACTTGGTCCACAAATGCATTGGTCTCAATTTGGGTATCTTTGGAAATGGAGGGTGTTTTTGGAGAGAAAAACTATTTGTTTGGCTAAATTAGATAACTTGAGGCAATACACGATTCTGTGGGTTGATAGTTAAAGGATGGGAATCCTCCCTTTAAACTGAGGAGGTGGCTTTTTAATTCTTCTCAGTTTGATAATTATGGGTGGATGGAGGTAATGGGCCTCCCTAGTTCTCCGCCATCTTGCCGCCTGGTGGGGGGCACTTGTGGGGAGAAGCACTCGGTGTTGTATGGAAACTAATTTGACAATAAACTATTAAAAAAAATAAACTGAGGAGGACTCTCAACTTGGCAGTAGTGATCCAGAACCTAACCCTCAAGATCTCCAGCCCTGCTCCAGCTACAGCCTGGAAGGTGGCTGGTCTACACGCAGCAGAAATTTGAGGACCTGTGGACAGTGAAACTCCGAGGTAAGATTAACCGGAGAAGCAAGCAGGAGTGGGGAAAGTTAGACCGTAATGCCAGCCATTGTTTTCACTTGTCCACTTCCATTCTGGTAACTCTAGGAATTAATTTGATAAACCTGTTTTTTTAGACTCTGTTAAACAACTTCACTTGGCAATGGCAAAGTCAACAGTTGAAAGTCATCTAGTCACTGCCTTTTGGTCTGGCTTTGGAGATTTAGTGATCCTTTGAGAGAGTCAAGATGACATCAAAAGTCGAGATGCACAAGCCTCAGGGTTGGATGAGGGGCTGATAGCAGTTTTACCGTTGCAATTAAGACGGGAACATTTGGGCCCAGATTGGCTGCACTCAGAGCCTGATTAGGCCACTTGTTAGCTCAGGGTAGGAATCAGGTCCTCAAGATATAATTAGCCACCACCCAATGGTGTTAGACTGGGAATGGTTACTCTGGCCTATATAAATCCTGAGGTATGTTCAGCGGAGCGCTCTTCTGAGGAATTACAACTACTTGAGGGGGGCCATTCAGCTGAACTAAAATAAACTCCAATAACCAACTCCGTTTGTGTTTGTGGATTCTATTCTCGGTGACTCGCTTTTGGGAGGGGGATGTCCACCATTTATGGGTGAAATTCTTCATTAAAAAGTGGGAAAACAGGACAAGGAGTTGGAAATAGTTGGCTAATAATTCCTTTGGAAGGAAAATCCAAATGTGAGGCACATGGGTGGCTCAGCTGGTTAAGTGTCCAACTTCAGCTTAGGTTATGATCTCACGGTCTGTAATTTCGAGACTGGTGTCGGGCTCTGAGCTACAGCTCACAGTTTGGAGCCTGCTTCAGATCTGGAGTCTGCCTCTCCCTCTCCCCCTCTCCCGCTCTCAAAAATAAACAAACAGTAAAAAAAAAAAAAAAACAAGAAAATTTCAATGTGATGAATCTTATAAAAGACACCTAGGTGAACAAAGCTTTGAGAAGCATATCCTAGTGTGGATTGATCTGGTCCTGGGGGTTAGTAAAGACCTAGGGTCTGAGAATGGAGTACCAGTTACCTAGGATGAAAGAGGAGAGATGAGTGTCCAGGTGGAGAAAGTTTGTGAAAGGCATAGTCAGCACGACAGACCTGAGAGAGACAAGTGTGGGAGCAGCGGAAAGTGTGAGAGGGAGAATCAAGGGTGGACACGTATGCTGGGGTCTCATGTGAAGCCAGACGCTGAGGTCAAGGGTTTGATCTTCATCGGAGAGCACGGAGATACCACTGGCGTGTGATGAGAGTGCATGTTTCGATGTGCATCGGACAGAATACCTCTCTCTACATCCTGGAGAATGGAGGCAGGGAAGGGGCAGGGCACGGAGTCCTGGCTACCACGGCTGTGCACCTGGGACATGTGGAGAACTGGGACTAAGGTCCGACAGAGATGGGAAAAGGTGACGCCTGAAGGATGTTTAGGAGGGAACCCTGACCTGCCTGGAAGGAAGGGGACTGGTTCCCAGTGCACGTGGCTCCTTTGCCATGGAGCCATGGGGTTACTGGTCACTTAGGTAGGAACCCCTGCAGGATGTTAGTCTGGGAGAACAAAACAAAATCAGGACTCTGGCTTTGGAGATTTAGTGATCCTTTGAGAGAGTCAAGATGAGATCAAAGTCAAGATGCACAAGCCTCAGGGTTGGATGAGGGGCTGATAGCAGTTTTACCGTTGCAATTAAGACGGGAACATTTGGGCCCAGATTGGCTGCACTCAGAGCCTGATTAGGCCACTTGTTAGCTCAGGGGTAGGAATCAGGTCCTCAAGATGTCCGTCCCTTATGGCCCTCATCTGTGAAACAGAGACAATGCCAGCCCTGCATCACAGGATTTCTGAGAAGATTAAGGAAATAATACACGATCAAACCTTAGAACCGTGTCTGGAACAATGTTGATACCCAGGGGTGTTCACTCTTGTCACCGAGCTGCGGGCACAGATCAAGCTTGAAATGCTGTTATCTTTGTCTCAAGTGGATCCAGTTCTCCCGCAGTGGGAATGGGGGTGGGAGGCAGTCTTTCAATCCAAATAGAGTCTGAGCTGATCAGATTCGGTCTTTATTCGCTTTGAAGGCTGAATGGTACACTCCTTCACATGGGGTGTGTCCTAGGGTTCCGACTATAGCTGAAGATGTTAACCAGATACCCCACGCCTCCATGGCAGGCACCAAGCGCCCATTGTTATATCTTTCCCAGACCTGTAGCCTTTCTGCTCTGAGGCTGCTAAAGAATTAGCCACTGATACTAGTCTGCACTTATGTCTCTCCTATTGTCCAAAAACATGTCCTTTATAGCAGTTTATTTTTTAATTTTTAACATTGAGAGAGAGAGCGAGAGCGAGTGAGCTTGAACACGAGGCAGGGAGTGGCAGACATCAAGGGAGAGAGAGGGATATCCACGCAGGCTCCTTGCTCTCAGCACATGGAGCTATTCGGGGTGGGTTCAACAAACCCTGAGATCATGACCTGAGCTGAAACCTGGAGTCAAAGCTTAACTGACTGAGTCCCCCAGGTGCCCCCTTTGACAGCAGTTTCAAAGTCCAGAATCCAATCAAGTGCCAGGCATTCTGTGAGGTTGCTCTGTCTCTTTCATCTCTTTTAATCCAGAACATTCTCTCTGCCTTGTAAAGGTCGGTTGGGAAGTTTGCAGGATGGTTGTCATGTAAAAGGCTCCAAACCAGGAATGTGCTTGGTGAGGCTAGAGAGTGAAAGGAAGCCGGTTTATCAGGCTTTTCCTGCATCCCGTTATAACGCTTGGGCTCACCTTTCCTGCAGCCATTTACTGTGTTATTGAGGAGACCAGGGCCACACAGATTCCTCGCTGGGTTCATGTGGGTGCATGCTGACAGCCCTTTCCTCAGGCCCGTTTGCTGCCTGCCACTGGGGATCTTTGACACTTGGCCCTGTAAGAACATGGATCTGCATCTAACAGACTCCATGACAGGCCTCAAGATCCCCCTCTAAACTAGAAGGTCTAAGGGTCAGTCTCTCCGGAACTAATAGGCCATTACACATTGCCTGAGGCAGGAGAGACCACCTTGCAGTATCCAATCAGGAAAGGCCAGCTACCTCTCCACATTCCTAAGGGTGAGGCCTGCAGATGGGAACTTTAGATAGGACCCTGTTACCTAATGTTAAAGTTAACCCGATAGTCACCAGATAAGACCTTGAACTCACCCTATAATTGGTTGATTTTAAAGGTACTCTAAATGTTGTAATTGGATCCCGCCAAAAGTA